>JAAGKR010001146.1:0-139674 GCA_011419295.1 Clarias macrocephalus
TCTCTGTCTCTCTCTCTGTCTCTCTCTGTCTCTCTCTCTCTGTCTCTCTCTCTCTCTCTCTCTCTGTCTCTCTCTCTCTCTCTCTCTCTCTCTCTCTCTCTCTCTGTCTCTCTCTGTCTCTCTCTCTCTCTCTCTCTCTCTCTCTCTCTGTCTCTCTCTGTCTCTCTCTCTCTCTCTCTCTCTCTCTCTCTCTCTCTCTCTCTCTCTCTCTCTCTCTGTCTCTCTCTGTCTCTCTCTGCTTCCTGACTTCTGATTTCAAACACCTGGAACATTATTAAGCTTGTCACAGGGGAAACACAATTACGCATACTGATTGGCAGGTGGCAAATTCCGGCTTTAAATACCACACATGGCTGTATGTGTGAAGATGCACAGTGATCCAGGTGATCAGGTGATCTGAAAGTTATGTCAACTGGACTTCTTTCTTGTTAGGTAGGCTGGTCCAGTTGACATGACTCAACTTCCAGATACGCACAACCGTATTTATGCAACATGCTGAAATGCAGTGAAGTAAAAGTACAGGTGTTTCCTGTGCGTTGTACTGGAGTAATAGTAAAAAGTATCTTCTAATAAAACTACTCTAATAGAAGTACTGCAGTGATGCATTAAATATTTAGTACAGTAACAAAGTAAATTTCCTTAGTTGAATTCCATCTCTCGCGGTTAGTGAATTCCTCGGGCTGTGCCCCATCACATCCATGCTGATCTTCAGCACAGCAGCAGCACAACCTCCAATGTGAAATTTCTTTATTATATGAATCTAAAAAACATAACTTTGCTATAGCACAGTGCGAAAGCCATAAATGTACCACCAGTGAGGTTTATTTCAATGTCCTTATTTAAACATTCATGAAAGGAGTCTTCAGTATCAGCACTTTGTAACAGTCAGTAGTTGTGACTCCATGTTCAAGGTTGTGAGAGAGGTAGTTTGAGAGAGAAACCGCTTCAGTGTACTGTACCTGTTTTGCTGACATTTCACACCATAAAGCTGTTGTATAAGGGAAATAAAACACTCCTGGGCATCGACAGATCAATAAACCTATAAAATGTGGGACTGCGGGACCATATGGATGATGAAATAATAATTGTAGACGTGCATTGTCAGGGTTTATGGTACGTAAATTAGCACAAAAGTAATTGTATGCCCATAATATCAACAATCTTTATGAAATTCTTTCTTTCCTTCTTTTTTTTAACCCACCGCCGCCGTATTGATAAAACGGAATGTTCTATGACAAAGAGGGGTCGATGGAAACCGGAGGAGAACAGGACGGTCTTTTCAGTCTCATGGGTAAACAAGATTGGAAGCATCAACAACTCTGACTTGGCACAGCGGTACATTGTACCAACCCAAGGACATACAAACCGAAATATATTTTCAGAATCAATTTTGCAACTCTGTGCTGTCATGTTATTGCATAGCGGTTTCTTTTAAATCAAGGCGCATCAGATAATTCGGTTTCGATAGCATAATAGGCGAATTGATTTCTTATTTTTCAAAGATTGTAGCAGAAAGCTTTTCTATAAAGGCCAAGTGCACTGTTAGTACCAGCACCGAAATAAGATAATAATCAAATCAATAGCGACAAACTGCAGTGCAACTTATCTTTGGAAGATGTTTTCACAACTCTAGACATAAAAGAAGTTTATTAGTTTAACGGCTGTATAGAGAAGCGGCCGAGTTGAGATCTGTCTTGTTTATTTATTCTCTTCTGTTCGCTTTCATTTGGAGTGTGAATGTGATTGAAAGTCACATTAAAACACCATTAGGTGCGAGATTGGTGTAACTCGGAGCAACACATGAATCCTGCACAGAGATTTACATAAACGGTGGCTTTCAGTGCTTATGAACTGTTTTTTTAATAGAGATTGTACGTTACTATTTCGTTTTTTCTTTCTTTCTGATATCGATGCTACTGTAAATCCTTGAGCACCAAATAAAAACTAATTAGATACTGATAAATTTTAAAAGAGGGTGCTAATTGAACAATTCAAATGGCAATTCATTGAATAAAGTGGAAAAGAAAACAGCAACGAACATTTCAATTTCAATTCAATTTTATTTGTTTAGCGCTTTTAATAATTGACATTGTACAGACCTCAGCACAATTGGTATTTAGTTGTTTTTGGAACTTTGAAATGATATCGAAACAACATGGCAACGAGAAGTCGTCGAACGGAGACCCTCTAACACAATGCCGCAAAAATGACTTCAAAACAATATAAATATCAAACCAATGGAACGTTCTGTTTATTCCTAGTAAATGTGCATACATAACAACGAGATCCACAAAGAGCAACCGGACCACATCAATTTTTTGAAATATCAAATTGGAAACTAGTGAAAAGAGTAGAAAAAAAAAAACATAATAATGTCTGTGGTCTTTCTGTGAAAGTGGATGTGATGCACTTTAGACACTGTGCAAACACCATATTACAGTCATTCAAAAGCTAAGATGCACCTTAAGGGTAACATTTTCAAATAAAATGGACAACACTAAAGGCTGATTTATTCTTCTGCGTCAAGTCTACGCCATAGTCCCGCATATCTGCGTACCCTCGGCGGTACCCTACGGCGTAGCCTGGAGCGGACCTCCTCCGAAATGTAGCTACAGCAGCAACACAGACTTACAACAACTGCGATCGATCCACATGGTAGCAATGTGCCAAATTCGAGGCGAGACAAATCGAACAAGTTTGTAAATATATTTTCGCTCCACTGCAGTTATTTCAATTTCAAGGACAGTGGTACCCCACTATATGGTTTTAATCCATTCTGGAAGCAAGTTGTTAAAGCAAAATGTCGTATTATGAAACGCATTGCCCCATAGCAAATCATGTAAATGAGGATAATCCGTTCCAGTCACCCAAAAAATGACCAATATTACCAATTTTCAACACTAAAATCATATTTTTTGCGTATGAAAGCAATCAAAACATTTAGAAAAGACACGTAAATTAAGTAAAATATGAAATAAATAGACATAAAACCTCACTTAACCCTTGACAGAGCAATCTGAAAATAGCTCAATTTTCCTCTTGCTAATATTCTTGGGACCCATGGTGCTTCAGTATGTCTTCACTAAATCATGCACAAAATGCAAAATGCAAAAAAAAAAAAAAAGGATGTTACTCCAAATAAAGATGAAGTAAAGTTTATACATTGCGACTCTGTGTTCGGATCATATCTTATCCTATCATAAAGATATCTCAACATCATTCCATCAAAGTCATTGTTACTATCAAAAACAATGTTGTACCTATGGCGACCAACATTAAGGTTCCTGCAGGGTGTAGGAGGAAATACTGTATGTAGCCAATATCCAATAGCCAATATGTGAGTAAATAGATCCTAGTTTTATCTTTTTTTTTATTTCCCGTTTAACCAGACCTCGCGGTGTAGATGCATGCAAAGCCGAAACATCACAACTGTATACAGTAGAAATGTCAATTACTTTATACCGCTGGGCCTATATCT
This sequence comes from Clarias macrocephalus, assembly GCA_011419295.1. NCBI lineage: Eukaryota > Metazoa > Chordata > Actinopteri > Siluriformes > Clariidae > Clarias > Clarias macrocephalus. The sequence goes on from JAAGKR010001146.1 coordinate 3,479, forward strand.
ACCCCATATGCTGCATATCTTTTTAAAGAGACTTCGGGCCACAATATCTTTTATTATTTTGTTCCTCTACAGCTTTGGCTTTCAGTAAAGATGATGAAATCCAGGCAAGAAAAGTCAGAGTGACAGACATTTCCCTCTCAACCTCTAAGGGATTTTGTTTGCAGAGTGGATGGGGAGGGGAAATGTCATTTCTTGATTTTATTTTCTTTGGGAGCTTTAGGTAAAGCCACAGGGGCATCTAAGGAAGCTTTGAATCTTATATGTAGCGTAGGTGTAGGTGGTTTTATGTGTTTACACAATTAAATATGAGCATGCAACACACAGGAAACTATTTGCATTATTTTACATTAAATACCCATTCATTTGCACATTCTCATGCGTTGCTTCTTTAAAATCGCAATTACGGAAGAAAGCATCCGTAAACACAAGGGCGTATTTTGACCGTTTTTATTTCACAGTAATAAAACGTTATTTATTATTCCTGGCTTTATTTGACAAAGAAAGCGAGCTAAAATGGTGGTTATAAATTTCACCTTCGTTTTTCTGTTATCTGCACACCGAATGCACCGTGGGGGAGATTAATCTTCTGAGAGTGGAGACTCAGGACAATAGACAACCTGAGCTATCAAATGGGCCTGCTGAATTTACTAAAGCCACTTGCTAGAATTATTGCCATGTCAGAACTTTTTTTGCATGAAAATTGCATTGCATGAAATAACATTTCGTGCTTCCTGTTGACGCCTTCCAGTTTTCTACTGTATTAGTTTTAATGAGTTTCTGTCCTCTGTAGGTTCATATTTCCTGTTCTTGGCTGACAGGAGTCAAGTCGAGTGGTGTGCTCTCAGATGAGTTGAGATGCGTGCAGAAACGGAGTAGAAAGCGGTATTGTCTCCCTTGAACCCAGGCTGCTGTTATTTTTTTTTTCAGACAAAGTTCAAAAAAGGCCTGGTCGAAGCAAGACACATAAAGAACCTAATAAGGGCGTACTAATTATGGCATTGACCCATTAATGGCATAACTACCACCTCTTAGGGACTGCATTGACGTACTAAAAGCATGGCAAAGACTAGGAAGATTGGTGTTACAGTATGTCAATGGAGTTCTCACAACGACCTCTTCAGATGTGTGCTATGACTGTGGTAGACGTGGTATGACGTTGTTAAAGACCACATTAAGTTCTCCCAGTGCTTAACATGTTTAAGGCATGCATGCACTGTAGGTCAGGTGTAGGTCATGTTCAGAGAATGTAGTATAAATACTGGATCCAGTTCCTCCTCCAATATAAATACTGGGAACAAAACACTGCTCGTGTCGCACTATATGTAACCAACTCGCCAGACGCAAGGACAATGAAGTCATCCGATCTAATCGGACATAATAATAACTCGGTTTGATCTCATCTGACCTGGTAAGCGCATGATCTTGTGCGTGATCCACGCTGTCCCTTCGTCCCTGTCTCAGGTGCGTGCTTCGATATTTTTAGGATGCACAGAGCAAACAAAGTTTATCAAAGCACAGCGAACAGACGGAGCGACTCGTTTATTCAACTATGAAACTTTAATACTTGTTACAATACAATGCTCAAACCAGGCTTTTGGCACCAACAACCTTTTGACCTTTTGATGAGTTTATGCACTGTTCAGCCATTGTATCATGACTGTTCAGGTGTACAGGTGAACTTGTAACAGAGACTAGCTACAGGGCTAGAAAGAGGAGGAAGATTATAGAATTTTCAATTTATTCACCATTTCTTGCAACAGTGAAAACAATAATTAAAACAGTGTTTAAAGGTGAATTGATAAAATGTACACGATATGGCCAGGCGTTTCAATCAGGCCACTTATCCCCAAGGAAGGGCAATCTTAACGCTTCAGCATGCCAATGCTATGCTTCCAACTTTGGGGTACCAGTTTAGGGGAGGGCCCCTTTTCTATTCCAACATGACTGTGCTCCAGTGCACAAAGCAAGGACTATATGTACAGTATATATGGACTAGTGTATATATATGTATCCTATATAGCATATAGTATAGTATACTATATATACCATGCACAAAGCAAGTTCTTCATTTCTTCATTCTTCATATTGCACTAACCCTAACCCTAACCCTAACCCTAGCCCATAAAGCACCTTTGGAATGAACTGGAAAAGGGATTTCAAACCAGGCCTCCTAGTCCAACATCAGTGCCTGACCTCAAAAATGCTCTACAGAATGAATGGGCATGAATACCCACTCCAAAATGTTATGGACAGCCTTTCAAGAAGTGTGGAAGCTGTTATAACTAAAAAAAAAATAAAAAAAAAAGGAGACTGACTCCATATTGAAGTACTGGACTGTATATGTGTTTGAACACAATGTCATTATTTGGCCGAAATACTCTTGTCCATATAGTGTACTGTATATTTTGATTCTCTGAGTCTCAGTCTCATCTGTTCAGAGTCTGTACGAAAAGATAACACGAAGCAGCACCGAGTGACAAAAGATTTGTCCTTATTTATAGCCGTGAACTAATTATTGATAGTCAGTCGTGTTAGTTGCTTATCTGGATGTTTGTAAGTCATTTTCCGTGACAGAACAATTTTAGTATGAACACAATGCGCTTAGCCATAGAGACTAAAATGATGACTGATTTGTGTTGAATAGAGTGCTTTTTCACACCTCATCATTCTTTTCAAGCCCACAAAGAACAGACAAGGATTTCTGTTGTTTCTTTTATTCAGTAAAGTCAGAGTAATAGATTTAATCAGTCTTTTTCCTTTGCATGGGAAATTGCATAGATTAATTCCTGCATTGTAAAAAGGAGACGTTTAAGCCTTTAAAGACCCAATAAAGTGTCTTTTGTGACTTTTGCCGACATGCATCTTGACATTTTCAAGCAATTTATTGACTTTAAGGATAGATTGTGGCATGGATGAGAATAGGCTTTTCCTCTGGGGAGCCATTATTATTCATCCATAATACTACTAGGTCATATACAGTGCAGTAGTTCAAATAATCTGATATGCCCAAAAATATCAAAATGCAGTCAGTTTAACAATGTGATTTGATATCAATAGAATTTAGTAATCCATTACGAAATGTTCAAATGTACGTTTTCACACTGTTTTAAAGAATGGGAAAAGGGAAAGGCGGAAATTAGATCGATGCGGTATTATACTTATAAGAGGCATTAAGAGTGTCATGTCGCAATTTTTCAGCTCCAACAACCTTAGCGAATGTCAATCTCATCCAAACAGGATTTCACTTAGCTCACTCTAATGGCTTTAATGCCAATTCTGAAGTCATGGCTAATGGATTTTCCCACTCCACTGGTAGCTGAACACACCGGCTAAATGCTATTCAGCCGGTTTTATTCTTCACATTGAGATTATTCAGCCTAACATGCTCTGTATTGCATTCGAACATCTATACAGCTACTGTCGGATTCACGACTGCGTCAGCATTTTTCGTCCCTTTGTGGCCAGAAATTAGATTCTGGTTTGCAGTATTATTTGTACTGTATACAAAAGTATTCAACCCATTTTCCTTATTTTGTAGTGTTGCATCCTTAAACATGAATATGTCCGAAATAGACCATGCAAGTGAAACATTATTTACAAATTAAGTAAAGGTACTTTACTTACTACATCAGAGGTCAGATAATAAATGAAATTAGAAATTGAAGTCCCATGTAATTTCAATATAAATACATCTGGGTTTGTTAGAGAACAAACACCATCATTAAACATTACAGGTAGGTATCAAGACAGGTCTGGGACAGAGTTCTGGAAAGAACTTTGCAAAGTTCTTTGGACATCCAACAGAGACCCACTAAAATGCGTTATTAAAAATTGGATCAGTCTACACAAGCCGGCCTTCACTCCACCATGTGCATCGGTTAAGCCTTGGCCACCCATGACCCTGTCACCAATTTAGCGGTTTTCCTTCCTTGGAACACTTTTGGTATGTCCCGACCACAGCAGACCAGGATCATCCCACAAGAGCTCAAGTCACTCAAATGCTTCAAAGACATTAACTTCAGAAAAAAAAGGTTCACTTGGTGCCTAATACAGTATATCCCACCCATTTTCAGCCGCCATTGTAGCGAGAATACTGTATATTCCACCTGTATTTATTCTGCATAAACTTTTTTAATTATGGACTCATATACTGTATTTGTGTACCTACATACTGTACCTACTGCACCTTTTGTTTGTTATAGCACATTCCTATTCTGCGAAATGTTGCACAGTTGCACTGCATAATACACCATGATTTTATTACTTACTGTCTCTACTGTCTGATATAACACATTGCTATTTATTGTAAATAGGCCACTAATGCACTTCTGGTTAGATGCTAATTGCATTTCATTGGCTCTGTACATAAACTTTGCACTAGGACTATAAAGTTGAATCTAATCTAATCTAATCTAATCTAATCTAATCTAATCTAATCTAATCTAATCTAATCTAATCTAATCTAGAGAAGGGCCATATTGTGATCTAGAGGACTGGGTCAGAGCAACCCCAAAACTGCAGGTCTTGTGGGATGTTCCCAGGCTGCTCTGGCCAGGACATACAGTACCAAAAGTGATTCAAGGTCTTTTGATTGTGTAAAGCTGATGTGCGACAATGACAATTGTTAAAAGCGCTATACAAATAAAATGGAACTGAATTGAATTGAATTACCATTTTAGTGGCAAAGGGGGGAATCTACTCAATATTAGGCCATACTGTAGGTCATAATCTTATGGCTGATCGGCGTATTTCACAATTACAGTACATCTGTTTCAGTTCCATTACATAATATAGAAAAGTAAAAGTGGAGAGGCTGAATAACTTATATGTGTTATAAGCTTATGTTTTAAGCTAGGTCACCTTGATTCTACAGACAAGAGAATTTCGACCATGAATGCCGTCCCACACCACACCAAGATGAGTTTACACCCAGCATGGTGTAAAATATAGTTTATGCGGGCCTGTAACTAAATTAATGTGCATTAAAAGTTCGTGGAGCAAAACCATGTTTAGTTCAATCAAGGTCTATTGGAGAAAACTTCATGGCAGATTAAAATGATCTATTATCCATCAACGCATCCATAAATTATAGAATAACATGAAATACAATACACATGCGTCACAGATTTCATTTTCAAATGATGTACCATGATGAAAATAAAAACATTGCATTGCTCTTAGTTGCTCGATCTCAATATAGATAAACCAGTTTCTGCTAAATATATTACCGGCTAATATTTGGCTTCCTTATTTTTAGCCAAATTAACACTTAGAATTTGCAGTAGAACTAACAATCGCAAAGAAACCTTTATGTTGACGGTTGTTTTCTGATATTCCAACCCGTCCAAGTATGGCGTAGGGTTGATTACATTTCAGTTTGCCACTACGTCATTGCTCCGATCAGAATAAAATGGAACACAACGAGGAATCACATTTATTTACGACGCGCTTCTGTTATTTAATTTCTAAAATGGCATTTCCCTGCTCCTGGTCTTAATTAAAAATATCACACAATGTAAGCGGCGGCTTTTCAGTCTGCTTTGTTTTTGGTTTGTCATTACTGAAAAGCAATAAATGACTTTGATTACTTTTAAATCACTCACTGTGGATATCGATTTTTTGCCTATCCCAGAAGACTTAGGGCACGAGGTGGGCTACACCCTGGACATCATGCCTCCTATTACTTTTAAAAATAAAATTGAAATAATGTTCTATATAGACTAAAGATGCACATTTAATTAAGAATATAAACATATAAAAATATTTAAGATTCGCCTTGCCAATGATGGGGACTTGCCAAGGTGGTATAAAAATCTGGCACATACTGTAGTTGTGTGCCTGTATAAAAACTCATTCACAATTTTATTCCTGTGCCATCAGGGAAGAAAATCTCCATAGATGTGATAATCTGGTCATTCATCATAATCAGGTTTTTTTATTGCCAAATATCTTTACTGAGCCTACCGAAGCAACCCCAGATCATGACACTGCCTCCAGAGGTTTGTACAGTGGGCACTATGCATGATGGGTGCATCATTCCCTTCTTACCCTGATGCACTTTGGAATAGGGTCAACCTGAGCTCATCAGACCTCATGACCTTTTTCCATCGCTTCAAAGTCCCATATTTATGCTCTCTAGCAAATTGAAGCCTTTTTTTCTGATTAGTCTCACTAATTAATTGTTTCCTTATGGACGCCCAGCTGCTTAGTCCCAATTATGTGAGGTCTCATCACACCATGCGCTTGCTTTCATTATTAAACATAGCTGTGATTTTTACTATCTATTTTTTTTAATGATGCGACTTCACCAAGTGTAAGAAACTTTAATTTCTTAATTGTTCATGAGCTTGAGTTCCATAGGCCTTAAAATGCTACATGATGATGGATTTGAATTTGTGTGTATATACTTTATTGCATTTGCATAAAGGTGTGCCCTGAATCTACAAAGAATTTTGCACTTTGCATCATACCGTGATTCGTCCTGTAAAACTCTCATATTATTTGCTTATTAATAATACAAAACTTCGAGAATGGGACCTTTAGACGGATGCCAGGAGCAAGTACGACCTTCCTGAGGTCGGATTCGTGATCGATGCGCAAACAAAAGAGAAGAAAGGAAAACAAAGGTAAAGAGGAGGAGGCGAGCATGTGCTGCCCGGTCTGACATGGACGTTTGACCTTTGAGTCTTTGTTCTACATTCAACCAGAAAGCAGAAAATGATGATAGATTAGGCATGAGTGGAGTTGTGGAAGCGAGACGAAGAGAAACACCTTGCCTTTTGTTCTCATGCACTCTGGGGAACAACGAACCTCCTGGAGGGAAGAATGTAACCGCAAACGACACCGCATGGGTCGGCGAAGATTATTTGGATAGGAAGTTGTCAAGATAATGACCCTGTGTGTTTGTGTGTGTCTTATGGATTTCCTTTTCGTTAGCTCTCCTACAGTATCTTTGCTTAACGATGGAGTGAAATGTTTTGCTGTTTGGAAAGGCCGGAGTTCATGCTAATGGATAATTCTGGAAAACATTAAAGATTAATCACATGGATGAATATATGATATGGATTAAATTTTCCTTGACGTCGTTGATGCCTTTAAGCAAATACATGCTCTTTTTCTAAGCCGTTGTGCTGGTAATTATATCGAAGTGTAAGAGGCAGGCCAATGCGACGCCCTGATTCTCCCTGATTTCTTGTTTCCATACAAATGTTTCTCTCTATTGAATCTCCATTTTGTTCAGTGCAAGTGTTCGAGCCTTGCTGATGACGCAAGTAAATTACAATTGTGTACTCTCTCTCTCTTTATCAAGGATTTCATTCGACTCACCCTCGCATGTGCTTGTTCTAATTTATTGTAGTTTCTATAGTAACAGGTAAGTCACATACCAGACGCTCCAGATAACAAGACAAAACATAAACCTATTTTTAAAAATGATTGTATTTAACAAAGAAACACCGCGTTTCAAGACGTTTATTAAACATTCACTGAAGTGTCTGCGCTTTGTAATGGTTACTAAGTTTTGTTCTCGCCACAGAAAAGTCAGGTTCTTACAGTATTATAACGTGAAAAGGGGTCATCCGTATGTTCTCATCATCCCGTGGTTGCCAGATTAAAACGTCTTGTTCCAATAACAATCCTGGATGATATTCAGGGAATCAGGGTCTTAAACAGATTAAGAGGGTTAATGTGTGTTAACAGAAAAAAAAAAAAAAAAAACTAGGGAACATTGGAGTGGGTGGCCACGGTGGCTTAGTAGTCAACACTGTCGCCTTGCACCTCCAGGGTCCGGGTTTAATTCCTGGCCAGGTTCGATTCCCGCCTCAATGTGTATGGAGTTTACATGTTCTCCCCGTGAGTGGTTGGTTTCCTCCTGGTACTCCGGTTTCCTCCAACAGCCTAAAGACATGCAGATTATGCTAATTGCCGTTTCCTTTTTGCCTGTAGCGTGTGAATGCTTTAATGTTTTTGTGAGGCACCCTGTCCAGGTTGTATCTTGACTCGAGCCCTGAGTCTTCTGGAATAGTTTTCAGACCACTTACGACCCTGTATACAGGATAAAGCGGTGACGAACATAGGACGTAGAACTGGGAACTGGAAAACTTTTTCTTTTTTTCTGTAGTTGTATTGCTGGTGTTGAAAAAAATAAAATCAGAATAATTCATTATAGTACTATAATAATAGTAAAATAATTAAAAAGTATGACTTTTCCTTCTCATAAATAAAAACATGATGGGAATAAACGGTATAAATGCAATAAACCGTAAAAACGTATTAAATTTGGCGTGGAAACGGTAACTGCACGATTGTTGATTGTTTTCCTATACCAGCATGCAGTAAAGTTTTCATGAAAGTAAAGTTTTTCCCATATATGTCAATAAGAAGACCAACTAGGACCAACTCCCTCCTAACATGGACTAATGGTGAATTTTTACTCTTTCTATCTTTTCAACTACTGTACATGCATCATTGTGTGTAGGTCTGGAATAGAACCATACTATATATAAAGCATTTACAAAAAGAATTCACTGTGCCCTCTGTTCTCACTCGCACCGCACCATAGCCCGCACAGCCATGTTATTCCCACTGACCTGCCCCTCAGCATCCAGGCATATTTTATAGCAACAAAGCTCCCATTGTTCCTGTGGGAGAGCTGGGAATTATTCAAATTAAATAAGCGCACTTAAGATGAATGATGGACATACTGTACGTACAGAGATGAAAAAGAAACCTTTGAACAGAAACCAGTTTGATCTGCACTACCCATCATGCACATGCTGTCTGATTCTTTGTAGCGAGTCATGCCTCATCACGAGGAGCAAATGACATTCCCAAAATAGTTCCAAATAATTCACCGGCACAAAATGTCCATGACGTGGATAATAAGTCCGTCCTCACAGCAGCGTGCAACACAGCGGGTAAGAGATCTGCCGGGTTGTAGAGATGCAGCAAGGCTTATTATAGTAAAACAATATTCATTACCAAGCAAAAAAAAAAAAAAAAAAGTCAAATGTATGTAGACTTTAAGGCAACTTTTCGAAGCAGTGCACAAATAACAGAACTAACGAAGAGCGCTCTGTTTCAGCACAAGAGCTTGATAATAGGGAGGCGCAGATAAAACTTTAGAGGAAGATAAAGCCAGGCGGAGGAGGAAAGCAAATTAAAAGCTAATTATTCCTTGAAAAAAAAAAAACACTCTATCTTTCCGGAGGGAGTTATTCACCACGGCGGAGTGTTTATCACAAAAACCGCCTCCCGCTGAGATACACGCTGCGTCTGAAAAGTGTGCAGTCAGGAGGAACAATAGTGAGTGGACGGCACTTTTCTCAAAATGCCATTTCTACTTGTGTCGAGAATTTTCAAGTGAAAGAAGTAGACGTTCAAACAACCTCCGTGCGCACGTCACGTAACCATCCAGAAGAGGAGCTGTAGCTTTAGGTGGAGTGGAGTGACTACATCATGCTGGGAACCTGTCTACTGCTGTATGTTTCTCACTGCTACAGTATATCGCAATTAATAATAACAGGCTGTAACTTGTTTCATGGATGGTAAAAGTTATAATGATAACTACACATGGATACAAGGTACGATGAGATCAGCATCTCTACCATTCCATTTCCATGCCTGTTGAATTCCAGTACAAGCACACCTGAATCAAATCTTATTTAATGAGGATAGTCACGTCGTTCCTCTTGCAGTCTGATCAGCTGGATGCCAAAACCAGTGCTGGTAGTATCTCACTCGCTCATCGTCTATACCACTTTATCCTGTATTCAGGGTCACTGGAGCCTATCCCAGGAGGCTTAGGGCATGAGGCCGGATACACCCTGGACAAGGTGCCAATTCATCTCAGGGCACACGCACACTTCGGCAATTTGTGAAGACCAATTAGCCTAATCTGCAAGTCTTTGTATTGTGGGAGGAAACCAGAGAACCCAGATGAAACCCACCATCACGGGGAGAACATGCAAACTCCATGCACACAGAGACTGGAATTGAGCCTGGCCGGGAATCAAACCCACACCCTGGAGGTGCAAGGTGACAGTGCTAACCACTACGCCACCTGCTGGTAGTAATTGGAATTGGAATGCCGAAAGAGTTGGCAAGAGTTGAGGAAAAGTAGGGTTCAATCCCTGGCTTTACTATCACAGGAAAAGAGTGAGAATCAGCTTGTTTCCGTACTTTCAAAAAAAAATTAAAGAACAGCAGTACACAAGAACAAGGTCAAGCAGCAGACACAGGGGAGAGGGCAACAAACCCATAGACTGACCGACTGCCATTTGGCCATGAAATTAAGTTTTTCTCTTTATACTGTACTATACATCTAATCAGTTGAGTTTTAAGGGCCTTGCTCACCTTCCTCACAACCTTGGTAGCTTGGTGATGCTTGGGTTGGACCCTGTTACCTTCTGACCTGTAGTACAACGTCTTAACCACTGAGCCACCCCTAGCCCTCTGTACTGACAGGGATGACTGTAAACTCATTCGAATGTCCCTCAACAACCTTAAGATGTCATCAAGTGGCCTTCAAACAAAGTCGGGAAGTGCACAGTGAGGAAGGCTCGAAACAGGTTTCTAGAGATGGGGCTGAAGTCATGCAAACCCAGAAAAAAAAGTTAAAAAGCCCTTCAACAATGAGACCACAGGAAGTGGACTGGAGTACGGCCATCATCTCTGATGAGACCAATTTTGAGATTTGGCCAACACCCGGTTGTCGTATGGTTAGATGGAGACCTGTAGAGGCGTACAAGCCACAGTTTCCTGCACCAACTGTGGATAAACAGTGATGATCTGGGGGAGCTTTAGTAAGGCTGGGATCGAGCAGTTTTGTCTTTGTGAAGGACGCATTAATCAAGGTTATCCTGGAACATCATTTGCTTCCTTCTGCTCCGACTATGTTCACCAAATCCGAGGATTGGTTTTTCCAACATCACAAAGCTCCATACCAAACAACAAGGTATGGAAACCTCGGGAATGTGATCATGAGGAAGAAACAAACAAAACTGAGCTGCTTGGATTTTGTGCCAGCAGTGGAACAAAGTTACACAACAGACAGAAAGAATGGCAAAATGCATGAAAGGTGGATGTGATGTGTGCAACATAGAGTTATGAAGTACCACCAAATAGTTATTCCTGACCATTCTTCAGTTAATTCTTCATTTCCTCTAAGTGGCACGGTGGCGTGGTTGCCTGGCACCTCCAGGTCCTGGGTTCGATTCCCGCGTTGGGTCTGTGTGCATGAAGTTTGCATTTTCTCCCCGTGCTTGGTGGGTTTCCTCCGGTTTCCCACAGTCCAAAGACATGCAGATTAGGCTAATTGACGTTCCCAAATAGGGCATTGTGTGTGTGTATGCGCCCCGTGATACCCCGTGACACCCTAAGTCTCCTGGGATAGGCTCCAGTCCCCCTCCCTGCGACCCTGTATGCAGGATAAAGCGGAGTGTGAGTGAGTCATTTCCTCTGAAAAGGACGCCACAGACAGATATCAGGAACCTAATAAATCTTGAGGATTTAGGTTTGTTTGATTATAATACATTTGCATTTACTACACTTTCATCCCTAGTGTTGATTCCATGAGCGCATAAGGTTTGAACGTACGTCTTACTTGGTGGTTTCGGTGTGTACTTTCAGTAAAACACACAACCACTTAGGTGCATTGCTTTAAAAACGTCTTATAAAAGGATTTTTCACTTGCCATGGAGATGTTTTTATGATGTCTCTCATAGAGCACTGAATGAATATGTAGAGGAGAACCTGCTGGACGTAATGAGATTTTTGTTTTTGTTTTATAGCAAAATATCAATTTTAATATTATCTGTTGGATATACAGACGATTCTTTTGTAAACATCAGCATAAGTCAAGTGGCATTACTGGCAGTTTAGCAAAGAAAAAACTATCAAATGTTCCTTCTCTCGCTCTCTTTCTTTCTTTCTTTCTTTCTTTCTTTCTTTCTTTCTTTCTTTCCTTTTTTCTATCTGTCTATCTACCTCTGCAGCGCTCAGTTCAATCAGCACCACATGCTCTGTTTACATTCATACATTCATTACATATCCCGGTCAGGGCTTCGGAGAATCCGGAGCTTATTCTGGGAACATTGAGCACTGACCGTAAGGTGAGACGTCAATTCGTCACAGGGGTCATCACACACACACACACACACACACACACACACACACACACACACACACACACACACACACACACACACACACACACACACACACAGCCATTTTCTTTCTGGCTCTATGGGGTTTTGAGAATCAAACTGAAATTGCTCTTATCTGCACAACCACGAGTTGAAATCATTTAAAAATTTTACTTCGATTCCACTGAAAAACTTTCAGAAAATTTCTGTCGCAACCTTAAAACAACAATATAATATAATTTATATAATCATAAAGAATTACCGGTTCACAATGGGAAATGAGTTAAAAATGCTTAAAATAAAATAAAAAATCATCTGTAGTAAAGTAAATAATCGCTGATCCATTTACTCACTCCTGGTGACGTCTCATCGTCTATTCCGCTTTATCCTGTATACAGGGTTGCGGAGGGATTGTGATCCTATCCCAGGAGATTCAGGAAACGTGGTGGGCGTACGCCCTGGACAGGGTGCCACACACACATACTGTACTGTAAACAAATGTTCATTCATGAACTATAAATAGCCTAATCTGTACTGTATGTCTTTGGACTGTGGGAGGAAACCGGCGTACCCTGAGGAAACCCACCAAGTACTGGGAGGACATGCCTTTCCCGAATTGTAGCGTAGGAATGAGTGTGTGCACGCCTTTGGCACCCCGTCCGGGGTGTACCCCGCCTCGTTCCCTGAGTCTCCTGGGACAGGCTTCTGTCTGCAGGATAAAACGGTATAGACGATGAGTGAGTCTGTGAGTGAGTGAGTGAGCAGCTTTTGAAATTAAGTTTTGAGTTACAGTAGATTTATGTGTAGGCGTCTAATTAATTAGCTGCCTTAATTATAAATTATGTCAATGACAAGAATAGTAAGACCAGCATGTCTGTGTGTGACTCACTTTGGATGAAAGCGTCTGCTAATAGAATAAATATAAATGTGAAAGGTCTGAATAGGCTCGATCTCCAAATCCAAAACACTCACATAATATCTGCACAGACAGGTTGTTGAAGATGCAGTGCATTCATATTCGTACTTTCGTGCACTTGTACCGGAATGCTTTTTTTATCAGATGAGGAGACGGGACTCGTGGAGGACGAGGTCGCGGTTTGAGCTCTGTACAGACCTGACGGATGCGTCGATCAGCTGTGATCCCGACTCAGGTTAATTGCTTCTGTACCGATGCCAGTTTGTGTGTCAAGTTGACGCTGAGATTCATAAACACATCTGAGCGCAACGCCGCTTCTGATGGATGGATCAGTCAGCGGACGCAGACGTGTGCATCAGTCTAAATGAGGCTGCTTTAATGTTCATATCATTTATGTGACATGTGGCATCGCATTAATTGGCAAACCATTTAATGACTTTTCTCATGTAGCGGTCCGAAGATCTGGATTTATCTCTTTCTTGAAACTGCGTTTGTTTTCAGTCGTTCGCTGTCATGTACTGTATATATACGAGGGGTGTTCAAGTCAAAGCGGGACTTCTGATTAAGCTTGGTTAAGAGTCGAATCATACAGTAGGATCACTGAGTACGGTGTACTGAGAAAACGTTCTACCTGAAACTAGGGACAAGTGAAGTGGTGTAGCAGGGGATTATATAAAGAAATCAAACTTGTTTTAAATTCCCTAACTGTTTTCTGTTAGGCGGCACGGTGGTGTAGTGGATAGCACTGTCACCTTGCACCTCCGGGGTCCGGGTTCGATTCCCGTCTCTGTGTGGGTTTTCTTCGGGTGCTCCGGTTTCCTCACACATTCCAAAGACATGTAGGTTAGGTAAATTGACTTTCCCAAATGGCCTGTAGTGTGTGATGTGCCCTGCGATGGATTTATCCTGAACACAGGATGAAGCGATATAGACGATGAGTGAGTGTGTCCTGTTATTTTGCACAATCAAAAGTCCTGGTTTGACTTGAACACCCATTATAAATATACAATCTATGGAAACGTTTTCTTTTTCTCTCTCTCTACACATACTGTAAACACCAACACTGAAATCATTTGATTTGTTTGGGGGATAAAATCTACATACTTTTTATTCATTTGAGCAACGTAGGCAAACTGACACTGTGAGTCCTCGATCCTGTGAGTGCATCACTACGTGGAAAAATTTTTGTGAATTCCATAAGACGTTTATTTCTCGTGATAGAGTTGTAATGGATGACATAATTTTTGTGTTCCCAACAGACGTCTGAGCAGGAGTGCACAGATTTGCATGTGTATGCTGTGATTAAGTACAAGTCATTGAACCAAGGAGACCATCAGGCCATCGTGTGTACATGGCTGTTCGCTTGGCTGAGCGTGACGGTCATAGTCAGACCTTGTGTCAGAATGGCTGGTTCACAAGGGACGAGTGTGTAACAGTAAATGTGTGTGTGTGTGTGTGATGATCGGTTGACTAGCTGAAACAGACTCATGTGACTGCGCTCAGCATCTGGCTTTAGACCTGAGGCCACCTTCTTTTGGGACGATTGTTTAACATTTTTTAAATCTACAGTACATTTGCAAAATGAGCAAAGCCTATCTGTATGTATTAAATAAGAACAACACAAGCATCGTTATTTTATTTATATATTTTTTTAACTACCTATATTTGGTAACCTTCAGTTCTCCTGTGGAGAAAACAAATCGCTGGCAACCCCCTGCCTTAATTCCTGGACCAGGTGAATGTTGTGGCACAGCATGAGTAAAACAGAGAGGAAGATGAGACAGAGGTGAATCGAGTTGCTGTCAGTTGGGTTCTCTCTCTCTGCCGTGCCCTTTTTCTCTCTTTTTATAGTTCTCCCACTGTACCTCCACAGACTTGGAAATCTCCAGGAAGAGTGTTGAAGTAGTGCACTTCTGCTGTGCTACTACTGTCTTAAAAGTTTCAATCCCTTTGAAGCATTTTAACTAAAACACATGCACAGATTGGACGAACTGCTAAATCTTTGGCCAAACCTGTTAATTATCGAAGTGTTTTAATCAGGCCCCTTATTCCCAATGAAGAGCAAACTTAAAGCTTCGGTATATCAAGACATTTTGGACAATGCTACAATATTTGGCAACAGTTTGGGGAAGACCCTTTTCTATTCCAACATGACCGTGCCCCAGTACACAAAGCACGGACTATAAAGACATGGTTTGATGAGTTCTATGATGAGGTGAAGAACTTGATTGGCCCAAACACAGAGCCCTGAGCTCAACCCCATCGAGTACCTTTGGGATGAACTGGAATGAAGATTTCGAGTCACGCCTTCTCGACCAACACCAGTGCCTGACCTCAGAAATGCTCTACACAACGAATTAGCATAAATTCCCACAAAAGCACACACACATTTTGTGGACAGCGTTCCAAGAAGAATGGAAGCTGTGAGTGGAAGGGGGGACCGACTCCATATTGAAGTATATGTATTAGGATGCAATGTCATTGCAAGTTTGTCCAAATATTTTGTCCATACAGTATACAGTAGGGTAAGCCAGTAGGGCTGCAAGATTAACTGCATGATTAAAACAGAATTTCGATTCCTGCATACACTTGATTCCCTCGCATATCCCCATGGTCGTTCCCTGTGTTCACATGTTCGCTTATTTACTTGACAACAATTCCAGATTGCTATATCATTCACACTCACACAAAACACTATTGAGACTCACAACTCAATCACTTCTCTCCTTCATCCTCATCATTTGCAGCATTCTGCTGTCACTCACTTGACATGTAACACAGAGGCGGACTTAACTTGACATGCTTGTCAGTTTACTTGGTGAAGTCGGAGCAGGATGCTGGTATTTTCCTGTGCCCAAGCTCTCACCAGCGTCACACTCAACTACATTCCCACTCTCTCTCCTGCACATGCTTGATATCACAATGCTGTGCAGGCTCAGTTCCAGCCAATCAGAGGCTAGAGGTGGGACAGTAGCAGTCAATCAGAACCTGGAGCGGAGGTACATTGTGACAACCTGTTTCTGATTGACCCCTTTGGCTGCTCCTCGTGTCCTTTAATGCGCATGCGCCAAACATTCTCTTATGGTGTTGTGTCTTGCAGCTAGTGTACACTTTATTATCGCATGTGTTATATAGTTGTATATAGTTGTTAAGGGGTCACCACAGCGGACCACCCAATCCATACACAACTTGGCACAGGTTTTTACACGGGATACCCTGATCGCCTCATCCGCCATGTAGTCCTGCCCTCATTTCACGCCAATTATATATGTTTGGACCATTAAAGGAGTTCCTGGGAGGCCAGCGTTTCAGACGTGAAGCAGGCAGTCTTCTCATGGCTCCAGGGTACAAAGATATATAGACTCATATATATTTGTGAGTGTATTAGCACAAGTGTTGTTTTGTTTGTGGGGCTTCATAAAGGTCGCCAGGTCTGGTAATATAATCAGAATAAATGTCTCTGTGAAATATTACAGAGTTAAGTATTGTATAACAATATAAGGTATTGCATAACACAAGTCTATGCTACTATAAAGAGCACAGCAGGATTAAGTGATAGTGTGCGCACTGAACCAACTGTAAAATATGGAGAGCTTCTCTAAATAAGAAGACTTAGATGTAAATTATATATGCTCAGAGACCGATAAAGATTCAATTTATTTAGCTGTTGTTCTGAGCAGCAAAATAATTCAAAGAAGATTTTAGACTAACTACTAAGCCATTGTCCAATGGGTGAGGTATAGAAACGGTTTGTCTTTTTTCTTTTATCAACATGAGATAAACTCTCTGAAACAAGCTGTTCCCTTTAATCCAGAAGAGTCAGAAGAAATTTGAAATGATCCAGGCTGCTCTTGGCCTGTAGCAGAGATTCCATGTGAGTCAATGAATATTTCATTAACACACAAAATGCATCTGTCTCTCCTAAAGCAAGAGTGCTTAGTTTGGCTTTTTCAGATGCACCAAAGGAAGATTTTTCTTTCTTTCTTTCATTCTGTTTTTCTTTCATTCTGTCTTTCTTTCTTTCTTTCTTTCTTTCTTTCTTTCTTTCTTTTGTTCTTTCTTTTTTTGTCATATTGTCTCTTTCTATTGTGTCTTTCTTTCATTCTTTCTTTCTGTCATGTCTTTATTTACCATACTGTTTTTCAGTCTTTCTTTGTCATATTGTCTTTCTTTCATTCTTTCTTTCTGTCTGTCATATTGTCCTTCTTTCTTTCTCTCTTTCTTTGTCATATGTCATTTCTGTCTGTCATATGTGATTTTTTCTTTCTTTGTCATATTGTCTTTTTTTTGTTCTTTCTTTGTCATATTGTCTTTCTTTCAGATTTTTTATCCTTTCTTTATCACATTGTCTTTATTTCTTTCTTTCATTCTTTATGTCTGTCATATTGTCTTTCTTTCTTTCTTTCTTTCTTTCTTTCTTTCTTTATCATATCATTTTTCTTATTTTTTTGTGTTCTTGTCATGTCTTTCTTTCATCCTTTGTTATATTATCTCTATTTCTTTCTTTAATTCTTCCTTTCTGACTGTCCTTTTGTCCATCTTTCTTTCTCTCTTTCTTTCTTTATCATATTCTTTCTTTCTTTCTTTCTTTCTTTCTTTCTTTCTTTCTTTCTGTTATGTCTTTCTTTATGATACATTTTTTTGTTTTTTTCTGTCATATTGTCTTTCTTTCTTTCTTTCTTTCTTTGTCGTTGTCATATTGTCATTCTTTCTTTCTCACTTTCTTTCTGTCATATGTTGTTTCTTTCTGTCACATGTCTTTCGTCTCTTCTTTCTTTGTCAAGTCTTTCCTCCCGTCATGTCCTTCTTTCTTTCTCTCTTCCTTTCTGTCAAATGACATTTCTTTCTGTCGGTC
This sequence comes from Clarias macrocephalus, assembly GCA_011419295.1. Taxonomy (NCBI): domain Eukaryota; kingdom Metazoa; phylum Chordata; class Actinopteri; order Siluriformes; family Clariidae; genus Clarias; species Clarias macrocephalus. The sequence goes on from JAAGKR010001146.1 coordinate 21,393, forward strand.
ATATTTTCCTTTTTTCTTTCTCCCTTTCTTTCTGTCAAACGATGTTTCTTTCTGTCATATACTTTTCTTTCTTTCTTTCTTTCTTTCTTTCTTTCTTTCTTTCTTTGCCATATTGTCTCTCTTTCTTTCAATCTTTCTTTCTTTCTTTCTTTGCCATATTGTCTCTCTTTCTTTCAATCTTTCTTTCTGTCTGTCATATTGTCCTCCTTTCTTTCTTTCTTTCTTTCTTTCTTTCTTTCTTTCTTTCTTTCTTTGTCATATGTCTTTCTTTCCTTGTCATGTTTTCTTTCTTTTCATGTCTTCTTTCTTTCTTTCTTTCTTTCTTTCTTTCTTTCTTTCTTTCTTTCTTTGTCATATTGTCTTCCTTTCTTCCTTCCTTCCTTCCTTCCTCCCTTCCTTCCTTTATTTTTTTGTCATATTGTCATAATTTCTTTTTCCCTTTCTTTCTGTCAAATGACATTTCTTTCTGTCATATGTCTTTCTTTCTTTCTTTCTTTGCTGTATTGTATTGTATTTCTTATGGAGTGAATTCTGCTTCATACTCCAAAGCCATGTACACGTAGCATATCACATCTTACATTGTACAGATGCAGCACAGATGATCAATGAACGCGTAGCTGACCATACCATTTGTAGGTCAACGTCAAACGAAGAGTGCACGCACACTCATCACACTTTATATAACTACTTAAGTAGTACTGTGTAGGAATCGACTCTGCTTTCTAACCAGCTTCAATTCTTCATGGCATTGATTCCACAAGAGGCGAGAAATACTGCTTTAAGATTCTGCTTTAAGATAGTCTTGATTCCTTTACATAATTCCTGCTGATTTGTCAGATGTTCTTTGATGATATAAATTGGATTCAGGTCTGCAGAATGGATTGGATTCAAGCCATTGGTGTACACTCAACTCATTGTCATATTCAGTAAAACAGTTTCAAATGAATTTGTGGTAGAAGTATCTCCTATAAGATGCGTGAATGGTGGCTGTAAAGGGAAGCATGTAGTGGTTTTTAAATGACGCTCAGTTGGTATTGGGGACTGAGCCTTCAACTTCTACACCTAGTCCCAACACCATTACTCACTCGACTCTTAAAGAGGTAGTATTATAGGTACTACTACACAAGCACGTGATTCATTTTCATCTCCAGTGTATTAGACTCCTGAGGAACCCTGTGCCTGTGATAGTGAGAGTGTTTCAGCTGTGAGAGAAATTCAGGGCTTTTTTATTTTTAATCCAGCAGAACTCCAGAAGTCCAGATTTGAACTTTTGTGGGTTTTGTACCGAGCACGGGGAACGTAATAAATCTTTTACATAAGGCAGCTACATCTTGTGACTTTTTTATTATATGGAGTGGTGCTGTTGTCAAGGCAGCCTTCAGAGAGAAGTTCTTCCTCTTTTTGTTCTTACCCTCACTGTCCTTTTGTGTATGTGCACGGACTGTATGTTTGTTTGCATCAAATTTCTTCAGTATTCAACAACCTGGTACTGTGTTTGTGATCATTTGTGTTGAACGGATAAAAGCAAAACAATGACAGGATTAAAATAGAAACCATTTGATGACACCACAATGAGAAGGGAGAATCCACGACATTGGGGATTTTTTTCCGGGAGTACCTGGAAGAAACCCACCAAGCACCAAACTCAATGCAGACAGATCTTGAGGCAGGAACTGAACCTGGACTCCGGAGGTGCAAGGCAACGGTAAAAACCACTATTGGGCCACTGTGCCGCCTTGTACATTTCATATAATTCTTTATTTAGATGAAACTGGGCAAAATCCAACCACAGCAGCATTGACTTTCCATTGCTGTTGTACAAAGTTTTATATAACGGGAGGTCTTCTTCCAGAAAGTCCTGTAGGTCCAGTCCCGTGGAGTGGTGCTCTTGCAGTAAAATATGCACTCACTGTCCACTTCACAATTTTGCTTTCGTAACTGCCTCCGTACTCCGTAGGCGGCCCTCCCTTCTGCAGGTGCGCGAAGGGGGTGGGGCCACCAGATTGGGTTGGCTGGCGATAATCAAGATTAACGCTAGAATTAATATTAGAGATTGGCACAGGAGCGAGGCAACGTTACGCGCTCCAGAGACTTTATAGAGGAGACCAGAATGCAGCATTTGATCTCCGCGAGTAGACAGTGTGGGAAAGAGCTACTGGAGATCCTGTGGCACCTTCAGTCCTGTGTAGAGTCCGCCTTCGCATCCCCGCTGCTGAAGAGGAAAAGGCCCCTAGGAGGACTGTGTTAGGGCCCCTGATCCCAGCTGGGAAAGCCGCCCAGCTCGCAGACATCCAGGAGAGACTCCTGCCTGTTGTCGCGCCCAGAGAGATCCGGGAGGGTCCGGTCTTGACAGGACTACCTCAGCGTGCTCCATTCTGCCACTCTGCCCCCCGCCGCCATTTGGCAGGCTTGTGCCCGCATGCCAGCTGGGCATTGCCGACGGACCTGCACGTGCACACCTTCACTCCTTCTTTCCCCTTTATTCCTTCCTTCCTACTTTATGTTCGCTTCGTGTCCGTCTGTGGTACCACCCGTGCACAAAGGGTCGAACCCATTACACTGCCTTAATTCTTTGTCGCATGAATTCAACAAGGTGCTAGAAACATTTCTTAAATATTTTTGTTCCATATTGACAGGCTAGCATCATACATTCGCTGCAGGTTTGTCCGCTGCACATCCATGATGCAAATCTCCATTTTCAACACATTCACACACTGAGGTCTAGGGAGGCCATTTGAGGCCATCGAACTCATTGTCATTTTCAAGATACCAGTTTGGATGATTTTAGCTTCGTGACCCGGCATGTTATCTTGTGGTCATAAAGGGATGGACACGGTTGGCAACAACACACAGCAAGACTGTAGCATTTAAACCTTGCTTAATTGGTACAAAGGGGCTCAAAATGTGCCAAGAAAATCTCCCCTACACCATTACACCAACATTACCAGCCTGGACCGTTGATACGAGGCAGGATGGATCCATGCTTTATTTCATCTTGTTTACGCCAGATTCTGATTCTACCATCTGATCGTCACAGCAGAAATTGAGACTCATCAGACACTAGCACTCTTTTATTGTACAGTTTTGGTGAGTCCATGCAAATTGTAGCCTCAGGTACCTGTTCTTGGCTGACAGGAGCGGCACTCGATGTGGCATCTTCTGCAGCCATCTGCTTTAAAGTTCAATGCGTTGTGCGTTCAGAGACGGTCTTCAGCCTTCCTCAGCTGTACCAATTATTGCTGCATTTCTATGAGCGTGAACCGGTTTGGCCGCTCTCCTCTGACCTCAACATGTGAGATTTCCGATTAGATATTTGTGTTAATAAGCCATTAAACAGGTGTACCTAATGAAGTAGCTGGAATGTGTAGTGGAGTAGATAAGTATGATATTGCAAGATGTTTCATTTTAAGGTAAAGTTGTAAGCAAGAGTTTAGTCTTTTTTTTTTTTTTTAGTTTTCTTGACAAGTCTGACCCACTGCCAAGTTTTTCCTCCCAAACAGACAAATCTGTCAAATTCTGTCATAATGTTCTCAGTGCTTTTTGCAGCATCGAAAAGCAAATGTTTTCACGTTACATCACTCAGAAGACCATCTGCTGTTTTACAGCTCAATGAAATAAGTATTCATAATTTCTTTACATTCCTACAGTATATTAATATTCCTGTGTGTTTTTTTTTTCTGTGTAGTGAAGTTCGAGGCTTGTCATCTCAACGAGCGGATCACCTTCGAGAGCAGCGACCCCAAATTCAGCATCCGTCCGGATGGCACCCTGTACGCGGAACGGGATGTGACGGACCTGTCCGAGCCTGTACGGCTCGTCCTGACCGCTCGGGGAAACAAACACTTACGCATCTGGAGGACGATTGTTAACCTGGTCATCATCAGACACCCGCGGTCTGACTTAAACCAGGTGAGACTCCGGGTGGGCGGGCGGGCGGGCGGGGAGGAGGATCGAGAAAAGAGTTTCATCTTGGTGATATATCAAAGTAGAAAAATAAATAAAAATTGCAGGCTGTATCGTCCTCGTCTCTTCATCCTCACGGAATCTCTCGAGCATTAAATTGCAATACAGATCCTTCATATTTAATTGCAAATTCCATTACAGAATATTGCCCAAGGAAAAATATTGCCTAACGTTTCTATTTGAAGTCTGTAGGCGGTTAAAAAAAAAAAAAAAAAGAAGTAATATATGTAATATGGGTATCTCGCCTGTAGCACTAGTCTGTGTGTGTGTGTGTGTGTGTTTGTGTGTGTGTGTGTGTGTGTGTGTGTGTGTGTGTGTGTGTGTGTGTGTGTGTGTTTTTTTTAAATCAGCAGGAAAGTGTTTTTGCATTAAGAAATCACAGGGTCAAGATTAAAGTCCTCAGCAGCACTGCACATGACAATTATAAAGTGCATGGAATAATTGACACTGATTAAGTTAATCTTGCCACCCAGGTAATGTGTTTGTACCGCCTGCAGGATTCAGGATTCGACACAACAGCAAAAATTAATTGAGCTCCAGCAATCAAGTTGAAAAAAAAAAACAAAAAAAAACAACTGGATATCAGTTGATTCTCTCAGCCACAATGGAATCGTTTGATATTCTCTCACGCTCTCTCCTTCTCTAACACACATATGCAAAAACACACAGACACACACAGACAGACACACACACACACACACACACATCTGATCATTCACTCTCCTGGAATGGCATTCTAATTTGAACAGAGAGCTTTTAGCATACGTTTAACTCCGGGCAAAACACCAAATGGCGTAATCTAATTTTATTATGTAAATGTGCAAACACAATCTCCAGACAATAGTCACTCCTAGTCACATTTGCTCACGCTTATCTGAGCAGATCCACTGGAATGCAGTGCTACTCAGGCAACCAAGATTTGCAACCGCAGCTCATGAGTAATCAGACTGTATTTCATCATGACTCATCTTTGACAACGCCTTTAAATCTGACATTGTCATCTCCATGGCATCCCTTCCATTTCTAATCCATCTCCTGGGCCCAGATGAGAAGCTGTCATGTTGGTAACTGAGGGCCGTATCGATGGTGGAGTGAGTGGGTGTCGTGAGGACTTGATGCAAAAAAAAAAAAAAAAAAAGGAAAATGTACTGTTACTGTATTCAGACCTGATGATGTAATTAGGATTAAAATAAAAAATAAATTCTTGGCTAAGGTTAAAAACAAACATAAATATGTTACAATAAATTAGGGATGGGAATTACCAGGGACCAACAGTTACAATGACATCATGATACCTACTGTAGGTGCCGATTAGATTTTTTTTTTGCGATCCTAAAGTTATCACGATTTTTTAAATAAATACACTAATTTCAAACGCTGTGCCGCCTGCTAATGTGTGAATAGTTTAGAGTGCGCCACCTGCAGGAGTATAAAAGATACGGGACCATTTTATCCCCTGCATATACTGTATATGCAAACATATATAACCTAAAATACTATATAAAAAAATTAATTATACAGGTAGTCCCCGACTTACAAACATTCCTGTTACGAATTTCCGCAGCTACGAACAGACTGCAGTTCTACTTCCAGTTTAATCACGGAAGAATCTCACGTATCTTATACAAAAGATAGAAACTGCAGTGCACCAGAAACCAATATTTACAATAATATACAATATTTTCAGTGTATAAGTGAATGTTGAAAATGTCTAAAGACCGGCATATTGTATGTGTGCGCGTGTGGATGTGCTGGAGAAATGAGTCGGCCTCATCGGTTTCAGTGAAGCAGTCTGGAAGCACGATGATAGAAAATCGCTGTGCTGTACAGATGTCCTGATAGTGAATAATCCTAATTTTGGAAAATCCTCAACAAAACAGATTTCACAGTACAATAAAGTGAAAAACAACTTTGAGACAAAAAAAAAATGGCGTCCGGGATTCCCCTCGCGATTTAAACGTTTCAACGTTTCACTGTGAGATTCATTTCCCCAGGCGCGATTACGGTTTTTGGCCACATGATGGCAGTGTAGGAGGAAGGGGACCGATTTATTTAAATGGATTGGTATGCTTTACATTGTATATTCGTGTGAAAGGCGTATAAGCTTCAATTAAGAACAAATCGTACTTATGAACGGAACTCATTCGTAAGTCGGGGACTGCCTGCATATATTTTGTCGATGCTAACTGACTTCACATAGGAAAGAATCACGGTATATAATTGAATCGATTTTTTTCTCTTATTAATTCATTATTACAATCAAGCCGCTAAAAATCCACTAAGAAAGGTTACTTTTCACACAGTGGGTGCAGGACAATTTTTCTTGTTTGTACTTATTGTGAAGTACAAACAGGAAATTTTGCTCAGTCAGGTTATCAGGATACAAACGTCATGATTTTATGTATTATTCAGCTCAAAAAATCAAATGAAAGCATGATGCATGAAAACAAGCATGAGTTTACTTTCTTGGTTTCTAAAATCCTGCTCAGGTGTTTAGTATTATGTCCTGGTGCAAAGCCAGAAATTGAAGCAATATGAATTTGATTCCGAGTTAGAACCCCAACACACATACCTGGTTTATGCACACGTCCTTCCCGTTGGCGTTGGGACTCTTCCTGCATCTAAAGTGACCCAAAAATGACATACTGCAAGAAAGGACTAAGGCTTCTCCAGGGAGGAGGACATGTGCTCCTCTCGCTGTGTCCCTAACCCATCACATGGCCCTGCCTTCTGTGCAGCCATTTAGAGAAGCCTCTCTGAGCCAGGCTGCTGAAGGGCATCGGCACACACACACACACACACACACACACACACACACACACACACACACACACACACACACACATGCTTAAGCACACACCCAAACAAATGTCCTAAATGGGCTTTGGGATTAGAACAGGATAATCAGTGTAAAAGGCCTTGTATGGCTCCTTAACACAAATTGTTCTCTAGGATGAATTGTAGGTCTCATGATAATATTAGCTTATACGAGCTGCTGATTAGCTATTCGCTCGGAGTGCAGTGTGGAATTCTGAATGCATGCAGTGCATTGGCTCAATGTCATTATTATTTGTCTTTGTCCACAAGCGTCAAGAGTTGATCCCACAATGAGACTCAAGTTATAGAATGAGTTATTTAAAATGGATAACATTTCATAATCAAATGAAAGTGATGCAGAAAAAAACATCTGCCTTTGGAAAACGGTGAGTTGGAAATATCAGCTTGTGCCGTTGGTGCCGTTGCTACTACACACACTTCAGTGTTTCTCCTAAGTGGGACATATACTTGCGGTATATATAGCCAGTGGAACGGGCTGGGACTACAGTACCTGCCAGCACCAGATGTAGTAAAGGTCTAATACAACAAAAAATACATAAGACTTTTCGCACAATTTTCTTAAGTTATTTCATATTTCTATTAATTTCACATTTCAGAGATTTATCCACCCGTATGTGAAGAGGGAGACGAGGGGAAAACATTAAGATCTAAGCACTCTTTGGTGTAAAAAGATGGCACTGTTCGTCAGAGCACACTGAATCCTTTAAAATTTAGATATTTTTTGCATTACTACAACTTACTAAATATTTATAGCGGAGGCGGCATGGTGGTTTAGTGGTTAGCACTGTCGCCTTGCACCTCCAGGGTCCGGGTTTGATTCCCGGCCAGGTTCGATTTGGCGTGGAGTTTGCATGTTCTCCCCGTGCTTGGTGGGTTTCCTCCTGGTACTCCGGTTTCCTCCCACAGTCCACTGTGGAGTTCCCAGATTGCACAAGGTGTGTGTATATGTGTGTGTGCCCAGTGATGGATTGGAACCCTGTCCAGGGTGTGCCCCGCCCTGTGCCTTAAGTCTCTTGGGATAGGCTCCAGAATGAGAATCCTGTCTCCCGCGACCCTGGAGACAGGATTAAGCGGTATAGGCATTGAGTGCGTCAGTGAGTTTATAGGGGTCAGGATTGTGCAATATAAGATGATGCAATCCTGCTAGGTTATTTCATTTTAACCTAGCTACAGTATATATACACATGACTGAGCAATAAATAATAATGTTAATAATAATAATAATAATAATTTGCCAAATTTTTTACATTTTTGTGTTGGCATTCCCATATTCTGGGAATTAGAACAGTAATGATAACTTCTACATGACATATCCGAAAAATGCGAATGCACAGTTTGATGTCTAAAGCCTGAGAGTCTAATTTTTTTTTTTTTACCGTGCCAAATTTTCTTTCTCTGCAGGGCATGTGTGACCATCAGCACTCCCTTCTTATTCTTTTTACGGCAGGATTTCTCTGCTGCATTTACCGTACTGCCTCTCAGTACACTGCTCTCGCGCTATCACAATAAATAGGTACAGTACATGAGCAGTAGCGCAAGAGGGAACCGTCCACTGCGAGTTAATCGGTTAATCTGAATTTTTTTTTTTTTACAGGGTGTGCAAATATACGTGCCACTTGTCAGTATACTGGGGCGGACAAAAACAATTTTCTGTCAGAAATGAGGAGAAAGTCACTGATTTGAATACTGAGTCACGTACTAAAACTGGCTTCTTTGCAGCACAGCTGAGCTCGCCATATTTTATTTAGGTTGCACCAGGAACCGCTGCTACAGTTAATGGTAGATACGTTTAGGGAAGTTTAATTACACAGGATTTACGCACTACAGTCAGTTGAGCGGGAGAGTTTGCCAGGATCTTAAAAAAATGTTCGCGTTTCGTATTAGAGAGAAATTATAAAATATTAAAGAATGGAATAAAGTCTTGTCTTTTCCACTTCTGATGCCAGAAATCGCAGGCAGTGATGCACTGGGACGAATTCCACCAGGCTTGGCACGATAAAAAAGGGGGTATTGTTCCTACAGTGATCTGACGCTCATGACAAGAAAGAAAAGAAGAAAGGAAGTTGGCCGAGGCATATGGGAACAGCTTCGCTGTGGGATTTCAGTACCGCGTTGTGTTCGCTAGATATTAGTGTGTTGCTTTTTCAACAGAAATGGATCAACCGCTGTGACTGCGTTTCTCTTCAGCGTCTCGCATCCATCTCCAATACGCCTCTTAGAATCGCTTGCGCTGTGCTTGTTTACTTCTTTACTTATTTACATCCTTATTTATTTATTTTTTCGAATGATGGATATGCGACTAAAAGGCAGTAGTGTCCAGATGTAAAGAATAAAAGATGAATTCCTAAAGGAAAATAAGATGGCGTGGAGGCACAGTGGGTAGCCTTACAGCTTCAAGGTCCCTGGCTCGACCCTAATCTCAGCTTATAGATTGTGCAGGGTTTCACATGTCTGTGCGTGTATGTGTGTGTGTGTGTGTGTGTGTGTGTGTGTGTGTGTGTGTGTGTGTGTGTGTGTGTGTGTGTGTGTTTTTTTTCTTCTTTTTTTCTGCGTTTTCAGGTTTCTTCCCACCTGCCAGTATTTGGACTGGTGATGTTAAACCGCCTCGAGTTATGAATACATTTCTGACTCTGTGCCTGGTGCGATGCACTGCCACCTGTCCCTATACATAAGTCTTAGATTTGCTCGTCTGTTCCACCCACAGCCTCATCTATATGCCTCATTAATTGTTGCTACAAATCTCTACAAAAGTACAGAGTTCGGTGAACTGACAAGATTTTTGCCTGGAGCTGGTGTAAATATTTAAATACTTATGGTTGTCAATGTCCCTATATATCCACATTTTATATTTAAAAGGACCTACATAAAGTAGAGTTTTTTGGGAGCTGGCTAGCTAAATATAATAATAATAATAATTAAAAAAAAAATAGACACAAGTAAAGAGCTCAAAAAATGGATATAAACTAGATATTTAAAAAATGTATATAAACTCGATGAGACTCTAAACCGGAGTTAAACATTTAGATAGTGCGAACGTTTTAAAGATGGTCGTAGGATGGTCTGTGGAAGATGGTCCTGGCCAACGTGGCTGCAGTCGTTCCTGTGAGCATTCAGCATGTTGAACGCCAGATTCTTGAAAATCTACCGATATCTTGCGGGAGAGACGCATCTGCCTGTGGGAACTGTACACACACTCATTCACCAACACCACTGACACATTACAGGAACTCGCCTGGGAGTCCTCGCCACATCCTCTGTACAGTCCTGACCTCACTTTAAGCCATTTCTACACATTTGGACCATTAAAGGAATTCCTAAAAGGCCAGACGTGGAGACGTTTCAGACGCAGTCAGACGCATGACGGTCGTTTCAGACGCAGTCAGACGCATGGCGGTCGTTTCAGACGCAGTCAGACGCATGACGATCGTTTCAGACGCAGTCAGACGCATGACGATCGTTTCAGACGCAGTCAGACGCATGACGATCGTTTCAGACGCAGTCAGACGCATGCTTTCCAGGTGTTAGTGAAACAGGGAGATTTTACACGAATTTCTTTCTAAAATATTTTTTGTGTCTAGCTAGTATTTGCTCTACTGTGTATTTTACATTATGCACTGAATAAGCAAATCTCTATTTTTGCTATGAAAACGCTTGGGGAGAAAATAACCAGTAGTGCCAGAGTCTTTTGGTAACTTTGTGACACTTGCTCCTTCTTATTTTTTTTATGTAAAACTCTTTTATGTAATGTTAGTTGTTTATTCATTTTAAGTTGTGTTTAGAAATAGTGAATGGTTTTTGTACGTAATAAGGCAGACATGATAACCATACATAGCATTTGTACTGGAGATGATATGGCGCACTGTACTTTGTGCTGATTTATTTATTAATGTTTTTATGTTTTATGTTGCCAAAGAAGCTACTGAAGTTTATGCAACATGGAAGCTACCAATCTTGCTTCCCTAAAAATTTCAAGTGGCTAGCTTCAGCCGTTTTGGAGAGATGATTTCATATGTGCGCTAAAAATCCACGCTTTTCAACGTTCTACTGTCTCGCTTCAAATAATAATAATTTAAAATGAAAATTATTCATATTTCTTTGAGTAAAGATTCTAAAATTGGTGCAAGCGTTTAATAGCATATGATCTGTAAAAAGTGTTGCTTTAATTGGTTTTGGGTAAAAGCTTTAAAAGCAAAAGTAAATCTGTAGTGTCCGTAACCATGTCAAATTCATGTCGCAAATCCATTGTTATGCTAACAATTTAGCATTTTAGAGTAATGCACCTTCTCAGCTTTATGTCTTTTAATGTGAAATCTAAATTGGCCAAGTATAAGATTTGAATTTTTAAAAAGTTACGGACATAAAATAGCATGAAATTGTATTTAGCGAACGTTTCTTTTGATCTGATAAAAATATAAATGTGTATGCATGCTTACAAAGAATGGAGCTTGGATCAGGAGATAAGAAGCATTAAATACTATGAAAAATGGTGTTATGTGTTATGATCCTATTTTAAAATACACTTTTTCACCGAGGTGTGAACCACAGTCCTATAACAGGTGGATTTCCCCAATGTGGGTTTAATAAAGTTTTTCTTTATCTTATCTCATCTTATCTTACCTTACTTTATTATAATCTGTGTCCAATCGAATGTCAGTTTGACTTACATCCCCATCATATTTTGGCTTGACCTTTTCCATGTTTTGTATTTGAGGCAAACTTTAATTGAATTTGACTTCAGTAGGAACACAGTATACGTCATGATTTTACACCAACATAGCCGTAGTCTTAAAGTAAAAGTATTATTTTATAATTATTATTGCTAAATTATTATAAAATTATACATTGGTTCTGTTATCAGGTATCCCTATCAGGTTCTACCTATGCTTGGTGGGTTTCCTCTGGTACCCCTTACGGAAAAAAACAAAAATATGGCAATTTATTGTAAAATATAATGCAATATATTAAATAATACGTTTTCATACAGTATATAGGAAACTAGTGCTTATATTTATTAATATACTGCAATATATGAGTGGAGCATATACAAAGGATTTTTGTAGACAAAAATCATTATATATATATATATATATATATATATATATATATATATATATATAAAATGATTTTTGTCTTTATTGCAATATATATATTGCAATAAAGACAAAAACCATTATATTTATACTTTATTGAAACATTTTGCATGTTTCAGTTTGAATGTTTCGTTCGCATATTGAACCGTTATGCATGTTTAAGAATTATACACACACTTTTACTTTGTCAGTGTGCTTTGATTAATGCCTATAAAGTCCATTTTGTTCCAACTAACATATTTACATATAATTAACATATATGCATATTGTGACCAAAAAAAATCATTTATATTTAAATATAAAATTATAAAATTACATTCATTAAAATATACATTTGAATATGTTTTAATATATTTCTCAATATACAGTATGAAAGGTGGCAATTCCTTGTGTATTTTTCAATATATTGTAATATATTAATACAATATATTATTCTGTACATTGTGAATATATTTTTGAAAATTAATATCTTTTTTCCCCTGTTAATTATTAGTTGGTATCAGTTAGTGTAGCAACTTGGAATATTAACGTTATACTGTAAAATCTTTTCAATTTACCAGTAGATCATTTAAAATATTGACAGTTAATATATAAGGAAACATATTTTCATTGCGTCCAAAGACATGCAGATTAGGCTAATTGGCTTTCCCAAATTGCAAGTAGTGTGTAAACGTTGTGTAAAATAGTTGTACAAAAAAAAAAATAAATACGATGGAATAAATACTCGGCCACCATTTGCCTCCATTGAGCCTAGTTGGATTCCAGAGGTTCCTAGATGGACGCATGGATGGATTTAGTAAATAATTATTCTGGTTACAAATTATAGGAAAGCTCCTGGTTGTACTGAGATATTTTTCTAGAGGTCCATAACCTCCAGATTTCTGCGGCAACATCTGGTTGGGCTTTTTCTTCCGCAATCACGGCAGTGAATTTATACTAACCGAATGTGTTGATGTGCCGATCTACAGTATATCCTCCAACACGTCAGGCTCGTTCTGTTCTGGTTTGCTTTTCTGCTACTTCCTTTGTATACGCAATGTTTGTTCGTCTGCCAGCGGAATGAATCTTTTTTATTAGGCGTTCTGCCGTAAGCCAGATTCCAGGGATGTAGCTGCCATTGTTATGAGATATTAGGCCGTTCTCTGAACGGAATTTTGGCAAGGTACATGCTGAAATGTAGGAAGACGCCAGAATGAGAGATAATTGGATGAACACAGTGTGTCCCAGTTTTTCTTTTACATCTGACAATGGTGCGAGAGTGTGAGGGAGAGAAAGAGATGGAACGAGATTTGTGACAAAAAGGACTGAACAAAACTAAAATATGAACCGAAAGCAAATACAATTATTTCAAACATGAAGTGACCATAAAAACAAAAATAACAATAATATTATACAAGAAAATGGAAATGATTCTCGCTGTTCTGCACTTTACTTTCACAGATTTTCTCTTATACCCAATGTTTCCTTTTTAAAAAAAATTTCAGCTTCGTTGCTCATTTCTTTTTGTTCAGATTTGTTTTTTTTTTGTTTGTTTAAACATTTGTCACTGTTCTCTCGCGAGGGATGAGGAGGGCATTTACAGGGCTGCTTCGCCATTGGCCAGCTCTCTCCACTGCAAGTTTACTGGCAAGCTTGAGCTTTTTCTAAATAAAGTTGATCTTTATCAGCCAGTTGTTGGTATTGTAGAGGGTTTATGATCTACTGTATGTGCAAAAGAAAAAAGTACAGTTACTCAATCTTGATAGTTAGTCTATAATCGTTGCTACTGTAGGTGCTTCACAGAGAAAGTGTGAATCAGTTTTGGCTTAACGTTACATGAACTAAATTTCTGCCGCGGTGCTAAATCAGTCACTGTCAAAAGGAAATGTAAACACACATCCATCAAACGTGGGCATCTGTTCTTTTTCTTGGTTGATACTTGTGAAGACATCCCTATACAGTGTTAAAATCTAATGTACATGAAATGAGCTGAATATGGACAGATGTACAGTACCAGTCAAATTTTGGATTTATTTTCTACATTCTAGAACAATACTGGATTTTTTTTAAATTAAACTATGAAATAGCACATATGCCATTAGGTAATTAAGTAACAACAACAAAAACATTTCGTTTTTTTTTTATTTATTTTTTTTTTTTTTAAGAAATGAAGGTCAGATGTTTTGGATCAGTTCTTGCAAGAACAGTATTGTCAAGTGCATTTGCAAAACCCATCACGCATCATGATGAAACTAAATGAAACTTCATTTAAAGTTACCAGCCTCAGAAATCACCAATTAACGAACAGCACCTCAGATCTGAGGTGTTATGAAGCTTTCCAGAAACATCTCAATATCACCTGTTCGAAGGAAATGATGCACACTTTGGACAAACGATGGAGTTAGAAGGTGTGTCCAAAACTTCGACTGGTTGTGTATCTTCTACATTATTACTGTATGTTGCTGCATGGAATCATCCCGTGATGGTGTAAAGCTGCTTTACAGTTGTTAAAAGCGTTATACAAATAAAATTGAATTGAATCGCACAGATAACAAAAACAATATTCGTATTGTGGGAGCATGCGCTGAGCATATGGTGATGGAAAATGCAGGATGCGAATCTGGTTCCTCTCAAGGTTTCATGCTATTCCCACCTCAGGAAGTTTTTTTCTTGCCAGTTCGCCCTTGGCTTGCTCATCAGGGACAAACTGATCATTATAATTTATACATATTTCATCACACTTGACCAACAATGACCAATAAAGCGCTGTACTGTATAAATCAAACTGAATTCTATAAACAGTGTGTAAACGGCAGATCGTGGGGTGTGTTCGATGGTTTTCCCTGTTTGCAATCTGTTCTAGATTTTCTTTGCTCAGCAACACCAACACTTCACTTTGTTGCAAAAATATGAAAAACACACATCGTTTATGATCTATGCCCATTAAAAACAGGCTTAATGTACTAGTTCCTCCGAATCGCAAAAGTCTCTAATCACTGCTATTTTCTTAAGAGAAGAAATATATAGCAGCTTACATAAACTAAAATTCCTTTCATTGTAGAAAATTATATACTGCTATAAGTAATCGTAAACAAGTTGTGGAAATGCTTTTTTCTTCTCTCTGTGGCCTCATCGTCGCAGTTTTGTCTGTGCTCCAAATCACTACACAAGAAAAAAAAAAAAAAAAAGAATATAATGAACTGAAACAAATCAGCAGATACAAATCAACATTATGAGGCATAATAAATGTGTGAATGTAAGTGAGATGTAGTAGTACAACAATTTACAGAATAGTGCAGCAGTTTGGCATCTACTGTATTATGTATAGCTTATAAATACAAATAAAAGTGTAGTGTAAGTATACTATTGTTAGTGGATTAATAATAGTAAGTAGTATGTCTATATGAATAAAAGAAAGGTTTTGTCTGTACATTGGTCAGAACTCGCTCTTTCAATGAAATCTGTACGATTCATACATTCGAGAAGCAAAGTCTCTGTCTGTGTGTCCGTATGTCTGTATGTCTGTCCAGCCGATTTTGTCACAGCATCATGCAAGACTGGCTGGACAGAATTGAATTAAACTTTGCCAGTCTTTCGGTCTTCGCCTGAAGTTTAACCTAAACCATAAATGAAGTCAAAATGTTAAGCAGAAGGGAAGGTATGCCAGATTACCTCACAGCATCTACCGTTTTCTTGGACGAGTATATATCGCATTTTCCCTCGAGGTGGGCATGCGTCAGTCAACAGAGCCAATCAAGGCAATACTTTACCTTAAATACATAGAGAATGGTGAAGACACAGAAATGCACCTACAAGCTAACGAAATCCTCACAAAACACAAACAAAGCCTGACGCAGCATGGCTTACTTTTTTTTTTTTTTTAATGGGACGTATACTATGAAAACTGAACCTAAATCGAAATGTTAAAAAAATAATAATAATAACGTTATGAGCAGCTATGTGTCCGATGCTTATCATAATATTTTCAGCTTTAGTTCTTTTAACCACTTTTACAAACTCTATACATGTCAACGATGTGTATAAAAGCTAGTTTATATATGAATATTAGTATAATGTAGTTAATAAAATACAAATACATACAATTATATATATATATATATATGAACATACAAAATAATATAAGTATATAAAACTAGTGAGTAGGGAATGATACAGAAATGAAATAATCATAATAATTCTATGATAATATCATGTAATATCTGTAACATATTTGTCCATATCGTGCATGAATTAAGGGTCATGTAACATGTAAGCCTACACTGATATACACTTATTCTATTAAGCAACTACCACCGATTATTCTGAGTAACTCTACCTAAAACTTCTATACAGTATGTAGATAATGAACCCTTGAATATAAATACAATTGGGTGATACATAAAGAGATTAAGCCTTCCTGGGGAAGAATTTTTTTTGGCATCAGTATATAGTCAATACTCAAACACTGCTTTAAAACTCCCTTTTAGTGCTCAGTGTCACGACTAATATCCGAGCCTCATCATTAAACTTGATCTCTTACGCGTGTTCATTCTAAAAATAAAAAAGTAACCTATTTCACGCTGAAATTTGACTCGCAGCCCGCAATCCACATCTCTCCTTCTCTGTGACACGGCTCCTTCTTCCTCTAGCTCCATCTCATCAGCAGAAGTTGCAGGTAAAATCTTGATGAGCCGGGGTGAAGTGCAAGAGATCAGCCCTTCATCATCCCTTGTTGCCTGTCTTTCTTTCTCCCACCTATCCTCTCCTGTAATCATCCTCCGTTTCATCTCCTGAGCCAGCCTGCCAGCCTCCCAGCCCTTATAGTCATACCAGTACACTGCGAAGTATTAAAACAAAAGAGTGTAAAAGAGCACAATATGTTTGCACTCACATTTCTCATTCTCACTTACAGTACTTTGTACTTAAGAGATGCACTCTTTTCAAATGATCCAAGTTTTATTTGTTTCCTCTCTTAACCAGCTTATAATTTTATAATGTAGGTGTAATTAGTGGACTTTCCATTCCACGCTATTGCCCCTGGAGCAGATAGGGTTAAGGGCCTTGCTCAAGGGCCCAGCAGTGGCAACCTGGTGGAGCTGGGGCTCGAACCGCCGATCTTCTGATCAGTGACTTGGTGCCGAGCCACCACTGCCCCAGATTATTTATTATTATTAAAATAGATTCTACAGCCAGAGTGCGGATCATTTTTGACCCACCCATTGTACGATACATACTTTCAGGCGGTATTGCATACTGTATGTACATACGGTATATTTTTGTTGTATGTGCTGGGATTTTTTTTTTTAAGTATGAGACCATTCATGGTTTTAATTTTATTTTCTATTTTACTATGGCCATTTGAGAATATTAGTCTTAGTTATGAGTTTATCACTAACCCGACTAAGCATAATGGGAATAAAAAACTACTGACAAGGCTCTAAAGCACGGGTCCGAGTGATCGTCACTTCAGCTTCCTGCTTGACGTTTAAACCTATAATGAGCAGATTACCAGCAGCCTAATGTTTTTGTGACACTTTTACCAAGGTGACATTTTGTCTGTCGGGTTCAGCTTTCTGAATGAACGTCTAGCGGAGGCATGACTGGGATTTGTCATGCTGATTGAACCTTTGAGTGGGAACCCCACCGCTGGCTTGATAACATCTCTCTCGGACACAGGTGTTCTCATGGCAAGCATAAATTGTTTTGTATCCTTGACATTGGAAAAAAAACAAAAAAAAAACAGAGACCAGTGTGGAGGGAATGTAATATTTGTGTGTTTCAATAGTTTTCACACCTTACTTTTTTTTTTTTGATCTTTAAAGAAAACATGAGTGAGAAGACAAGACTAATACATTTTGTTTATAGACGACTCAAGTTCATATGTCCGGCATAACAGAATGGCACAATCATCAAACAAAACATGAGAATAAAGAAAGTGAGGAAACAATCCCTGTTAAAACGTTTGCATACCTTTAGTTCTTAGTATCATAGTAGTATTGCGACCTTTAGCATCAATTATGGTATACAGTCTGTGCATGAGATCCTTGATTCTCTCTGGTCGTATAGCTGCCCTTTCTTCTTGGCAAAATGCCTCCAGTTTTGGTTGTCTTGCATGAACTTCATGGTTGAGATCTCACCAAAATGGTTCAATGATATTGAGGTCAATTTGCTAGTTGCACAGCTTAAACATCAACAATCCAAAAAAAAAACTCTTTAAGTCCAAAACTTAAACTACAAATTGTAGGTTTAGAATAATTATCAGGATGTCCAGAGAAGTAAAGGAAGTGACGCAAGCAAAGGTCCATGGGTAAATACTGACCTGTCCGTAAGTTAATGTCTGACTTACGGACAACTCGTACTTACAAACGGAGTGTCCTAAAGCCTATTGTATTCAATTTTGAATTGAATAATGAACGCATGGACTATTTTTTCATGCACATTAAAACGTTGCGTGACTTCGGCATGTTCAACGCCATCCGCCATCACATTTAGACAGATCCTGTTGAATGCTGTCAGTCAATAAAAGGTTATTATTATTATTATTATTATTATTATTATTATTACTATTATGTACTGTATTATTATGGTTAAGATGTTTTAATGTATTTGAAAATGTTTCAGTGGTTAATATTCGAAAAGGTCAAATATATGCCATGTGTGTGGACAAACATTTTACTGACTGGGACTAAATATCAACTACTGCGTATATACTGTATACTGTATATACATTTATGTGTACCTGAGGTTTCAGCTTAAAGACGGGAGTACTGTACCACATCTCCTTGGTAACCTGGGGGCAGCCTGTGTCTAGTGCTGTCCAGATCTTATCCCATTGTTCTTTGTTATGTAATTGGGCCTCATTCATTAGAATAAATGAATGGTTTGAGGAACACAAGTACGAGTTTAAGGTGTTGGCTCAACCTCCAGATTCTCCAGATCTCGATCCAATCGAGCATCTGTGGCAATGTGCGGGAAAAACAAGTCTGATCCATGGAGGTCCGACCTCTAGACTTACAGGGCTCGACAGTCTGCTACTGACGGCTTGGTGACAGATACTGTACTCATACTTTGAGTGGTCTAGTGGAGTCCATGCCTCGACAAACACAGTAAATGTGCACAAACTCAGGATCTCTCATAGGATACAAAAGTTTTTTTTGTTGTTGTTTTGTTTCCCAGTTTGTTAAGAAAACCAAGTTCCATCACAACGGCTACCCCAGACTGAGTCAACATCAACGAAGATCTTCCAGCAAAGGACTGCATTGGGATACACAAGACTGGATCAATCAACCCACCAGTGCACCTGAAGAGTCCAGGACAGCCCTCCCCCTGTTTCTTACCAGGGTAAGTGAGTGTAGCAACATCATCCTTTGTACCGTCCTATAGGCAGCATTTTATATTCTCTGCCTTCTTGAGTGAAACTTTTTCGTGTCTTTGAAAAAACTTTTTTTTTTTTGAGCAACTGCTTATTAGTTAATTAGTTACAGCCCTTAAAAAATGCACGATTTTCGAGTTCTTAGGGATCTGCGCCAAAAACATTTCCTCCTGCCGCTCTAGCTCGCATATTTTTCAGAACATGAGACATCACGTCTCAGAAAGCTGTTTGTGTCTATCAGAAATGAATAAGCCCTTCCGATCCGGCCCCAAACATCCTTCATTGACACAGTGATTATTAAAAAAAAAGTCACAAAACTTATTTCAAAATATCCAATAAATGTTTAAACAAATCAGATAAAAAAATAATAAAAAAAAACTGGTCACTAAGTGTAAAAAAAAAATGTGCATGAAGAGTATAAAAGGCAAAAATGTTTGTGACTTTTTTATTTTTAAGGGAAAGCTTAAACTACTCGAGTTGAACTGTGTATTGAATGTAATATTTAAAGGAAAACTGGAGTGTAAAATTCACAAACGTTGCTTCTGTATGATAAAAGATCAGAACTCTTGAACCTCCTTGGGAGAGACTCGGACTTTTGGGCCCTTGGGTCCGTCCTTTTTCACATAGAACAGAAGGGTTTCAAAGCCGCGGCATGACAGGAGAACATACTCGCGAGCCTCTATCTCTAGCCTCTATCCAGGTGAAGAAAAGTCTTGCGTTTGCTTTTGTAGAGATTTGATGTTTTGAAGGCATGGTTTATCAACAGGGTATAGGGTCTCATCATTCTCGTGCTCTGACAACAATTTGTCTTAGTTTACTTGATAAAAAGAAGATGGATGAGGGTGGTTTGGATGGTTTATGATCTATGCAAATATTATGCTACACGTCTGCTAGACTGTATATAGCAGAAGTGCCATCCTCCTGTATATCTCCGAGATTTTTAATGTGTTTTGCTCCTAGATTTATTTCTCGAAGTCAGCCGGGATTCCACTAGCCCGTGCATCAGTGAAACATCAGAGCAGAAACAAAACTATCCATGCACACATGCACACACACTACCCGCAAGGTCAGAGGGTGTTATCTATGCATGTGAAAACTCCGGTCTGTCTTATCTATCATTCAGCCCCCTCAGGATGGGCCGAGTTTTCTTTGCACGGTCCTTATCCTCACCTACTCTGTTGTGTCTGTGTACTTCTCTGATTACACATGGGGATTACAGCAATCTCTTTCCGCACACGCACATACACACAACTACGCACCAAGCCCAAAGAGGCAGATTAACAACGGAAAAACTCGAACCACCCACAACTATGAAGTTTGCAAGCGTGAAAAGCAGCTTGGAATTAGTTGGAGAAATGGTTCGATAACCTCAACTCCCCCTTCCCCCCCCCACCACCTTTGCCGTTTAAGACGTTTGGGCTTAGCAGACCTCCCTCTGTGGGTGTTTACTTGGAACAGTTCTCTAAGACGCAGTTGTCAGTTGCTATTTTTCAGCAGGGAGAAAGGGTTACATCCGAGCACATCCCTGCTAGGAGAACCAAACTCCTTTGAGCATGCAGGATTTTACTGTTGTTGTTGTTGTTGTTGTTGTGGTTTTGGGTTTTTATCAGGACATGCTAACGAACTGAGAATACGCTACCTAAAATATTACGAGCAAAGCAAACTAAGGAAATACAGGAAAAACAGTGCGGATGTGCAGATAATTATCAGTAGTGTTGAAGGAAAAACCAGATTATGCAGCGCTATAGTGAAGGAGTCAGTGGATCATTTTGATGCTGTGTGTTTTGGGACGGTACCTTGGTGGATCCGACGCGTACGTCCGGTGCATCCCATGGGTGCTCGTTCGGCTTGCGATCTGGGGAGTTTAGAGTCTAAATGGCGTTGAGGTCTTTGCCTTTGCTGTCATGGTCAGTGTTGGCTTTTTTCAGTGAATTATGCTGCATTGGCTTTTCTGTGGGACTGGACCAGGCGGTTTGGCCTTTGGTCCCCGTAGGCACGGGTGAACCTTGAGTGGCCATGAAAATTTCTCAAAAGGGTCTGGCACTGCATGGGTAGTATGGGGCGTGGCTCGAACACCACAGTAGGTTCCTCACATAAAAAAATCAACAACTTAGAGCCTTAGCCGCCTGAGCCACCACGCCCGCGTCTTATGCGTAATGTATTCTCGTATAAATAGTTTTCTGATAAGGTAGCTTGAGCACGTAACTTAAATTTTCTGGAAGCTTTCATCTATTAAACACATCAAGGAGTGTAGCTTGGGGTCTGTTGGGCTGTAGATCTGGAGAACTGCGGCGCTGAGTCACGCGGTGGACACTAAGAACGCGCTTGCGTCCCACAGGAGGGACATACAGTAGGAGCCGTCTGGAGGAGAGACGCAAGTGTGTGCGAGTTTCTCAGGAGGCACGTAGAAGCTGTCTGTCGAAGGCTCGCAAGAGCGGCATGTGAGAAGCACGTTGCAATGCTCTCTGGACTTCAAAGGCAAGACCGGAATGACGTGCGCCAAACAGTTACGATATACACTTTATACATTCCTATAAAAACGTGTGGTCAAAAGATCCCTCCGCAGTGGCCACATAGAGAGGGTTATGGGAAAATATTTGTTTAATGAATCTCCTTATTATTCTCATTCATGTATTTATTTATTAAATCCCGCACAGTATTGCGTGTGCTACAGTGTTCTTGTCTCCAGAAAAGCTGCTTGAAATTTTCCACGGACTAAATCTGTGTATTTATCAGCAGCTTTTAAAACGTGCTCCACTAGAAAAACAAGTTCTTCAGTGGGTAACATTTCAATGGTTAAGGCATTGGACTACGGTTCAGAAGGTCCCAGGTTCAAACCCCACAACCGCCAAGTTGCTACTGTTGGGCCCTTGAGCAAGGCCCTTAACCCTCAGATGTGTAATGAGATAAAAATGTAAGTCGCTCTGGATAAGGGCATCTGCCAAATGCCTAGATGTAGATGTGATGGCGCCAAACAAGAGCGCATCCGTGCACTACTAATACTACGTGGGCGATGCGGAGAGACTTTCTGAATGCACTGTTTATATACATATATATCGTGTAATCTGGTAAGAGGATAATAGATAGAAATATTTATACATACATACATGCATACAGATATTAAAGATCTGTGGGAAATGCTCTATATAGATCTTCAGCATCTGTGTTGATTCATTTAGTAAATTCTGCAATGTGCAGCATTTATCATTTTTGCACTTTTTTTTTTTTTTTGCCTGTCCGCACCCCGCCCCTCGGAGCACACCGCGTCCTCAGCCAAAATCAGCTAGCTTTTCACTTCGATGAATATGGCAGGTGCTTGTCAGATAAATAGGCGGCTGAAGCAGAGTTCAGGAGCAAACTGAAAGTGCCGGGAACGGACACGCTGGCCTCGAGTCAGAGACGTTGGGGAAGGAGGGGAAAAAAAAGAGATGCTTGGAGTGGCTGGACAAAAAGTCACCATGCTTGGATACCAGCAGTGAGGATGAGCGCATTAGTTTCAGGCTGTTTAACACCTATTTGATTCCCCTCAACAGTCCACATGGGGACACACACTGGAACATTGTCGCAAAATGCCTGAAAGAGGCAATAAAGTCGCCCTTGATTATTTTCATGAAGCTATAAATGCATGCATGTAATCTGCACCTGCAAATCACGCGAGCACAAAAAAAAAAAAAAAAAAAACTCAAACATGCTGTAAAAGGAAATATTAAGGAATTACACAAAATGCAACATGAACTGTCCTTGGATCTCGCTATAAAAAGCAAACACGACGGGAAAGGCCTGACTTTCAACGAGCTGAACTCTAGCCGAAGGCTAAACACCCACGTAATGCCGAAACCTAATGTATGCGATGACAATTCTACACCTCGAGCGAGGTCATATTACAGATCTAATCAGCTGGCCCTCTTTCTCCAGCATAGCCATGCGCAGCATGCAGCGCTACCAGCGAGTTACCGTAGATGTCCAGGCGGGGCTTTCGAATCATCTCCTAACGTAATTAAACGGAGTGAAAGCAGCAGCTACAGGGTCAGCGCTGCTTTGTGTACATTCTGATTGGGATTCATGGAGGTGTGCTGAAAATCCATACTGCTTTTCCGAAGTGCCTGAGTGTGTCTGATGGTAGTTACAGTTCAATGTGGATCGAGTTGAAGTGCATTATTTCTGAATATTTAAAGTGGATATTTAAGGTGGAACTTAAATGCATATGTGTCAGTGTGTACGTGGCTTTAACATGTTTTTGGATGTGTGTCGTCATGTCCAATATACGTGCAATCTAAAGCTTAGAATATAAAGCAGTAAAGCCTTCAGCTATCTTAATTTATTTTTTAATGTTAATGTTTCAAATGTATATTTCTCCATACTTTAACTGAATCCTGTTTCTTAGTAACCTACAGCAAGTGATTATCCATCCATCCATCCATCCATCCATCCATCCATCCTTCTAGGAACCTCTGTAGTCCAACTAGGGGCCATGGAGACCATTGACGATTGTATTAATTCCCATTTTATGACTGTGGTAGGACCTCCGGTCAACATTCACACGCCCATTCGCACACTAGGGGCAATTTGGGAACGGCAATTAGTCTAATCTGCATGTCTTTGGACTGCGTGAGGAAACCTGAGTACCTGGAAGAAACCCACCAAACACGGAAGAACATGCAAACTCCAAGCACATGGACGCAGAGGTGGGAAAACCTATGTGACACGCTCATGAAAATGCCTCTAGTGTCAGTGCTTCGCAACAGTCCGGAGGTAAAGCTGAAAAGTCTGCTGACGTCGAAGAGTCTTCAGGACGTTTCCTGTTTCCCAGGGAGAGTATGTTGTAGTGTGTTACCACTTAAGACACAGGTCTTACCAGATTCCAGCAATGGATATACACCAATCAGCCATAACATTTTTTGGTGTTGGGTTCCACTTGTGTCACCAGGGCAGATCTGGCCCCTTAGGGCGTGTCTCTGCAGGGCCTCTGACGGTGTGTTGTGATGTCCGGCACTAAGGGTGATCTGAGTTGTACAGTATGGTGGGGCCTCCATGGATCAGACTTGTTTGTCCGGCGCTTCCCATAGGTGCTTGATACGATTGGGATTTGGGGAGTTTGGAGGTCGGGTCAGTGGCCTCGGGTGCTTTGCCTGGTGCATGGCAGCTCATGGGTGTGTTAATGTGTTAATGTCATGCAGTGTTAGCGTTATGGCTGATCAGTGTATATATCCGAGGACATCGTTATCTTGTTGCAGGGAAGGTTGATTGTGCCATGCTGATGAATCTGCTACATGGTGTAAATTCTAGATTCCACCCATACCTCAGGTCTAAATGTAGTATTGTCTGTGGTGCACGTGGGTGAATGTGCATTTTTTTTTTTTTTATGTGTGTGTGCTGTAATCTCAAGAAATGACTGCAGCACTTAACAGACTATAAAAAGTGCACAGCTAGCGAAAAGGTCCGTCTCTAATTTTCTCTCTCCCTTTTCCTTGCCGTTGCCATGTCAATGTCATCTTTTACTTTAATTGAATGTTTTTTTTTTTTTTTTTTACTCTTTCACCGCCACCGAATCCCTGAGGACGTGTCCATTGTCCTGATGCAGACACACAGCGCAGTCAAAGTGAAAGCAGTCATTAAACGGCACCGCTGTCTCCAGAGCTGTCTGATTTTTAATAGGAACAGGGCAAAGGGGGTGTCCACCTCCGCCTCTCCCGTTCATTCCCGTGACACCTGAAGCTGGTATAATGGCTTTATTTGCTCTGTTGTCCAGACTGTAGGGAATTAACGTCTTTGTAATTGTCTGAAGAAAACTGTCTTAATTCCATCAATGATACTGTATTCAGTGCCAGACTCGTTTTTTTTTTTTAATTGCTTAGCTGTAATTGAGTTCGTGATTTTGTTCTTTTCCTTCTTAACCTCTATTTATATTAATTCCTTTTCTAATTATCTAATTTCAACGCTACTGTATACACATTATATGACGTGGGGGAAGGTTTAGGATTGTGATGTGTGAAATGGCTTGTGTTTGAAGGCGTGTGTGTGTGATGCAGTACTGGATATTGATCAGTGATGCAGCATTCAGTTCAAAATGAAAATTATTCCTGCATGCTTTATTCCCGATGGCATGTCAGTAAATTTCACATTATTTATTGCTGGAAGAAAGATGGATGGAAGGGGGGAAGATTGAAGGAGGGAAGGACAGACAAAAGGTAAGAAGAGAAAAGAAAGAAGGGAGGGAGGAAAAAGAAAGATAAAAGAACACATAAATGAGGCTTAAATAAAAAAGAAGGGTAGAAAAAAGAAAGAGATGTTGTAGGGAAAGTTGGAAGGACAGAAGAAAGGAAGAAATGGGGAAGATGGGAAAGTAGGAAGGTGGGATGGAGGAAAGAAAGCAGGAGAGACAGAAAGGAAATAAGGTAAGAAGAAAGAAAAAAGGAAGAAAGAAAACAAGTTGGGTAGGTCGGTAAAACAGGAAGGAAGGAATGAAAGGAGAGCATTGAAATGAAAAGGAAGAATGGAAATAAGGCAGGATGAGAGTGAAAAAGGAAATGAAAGAGGAAAGAATAGAGAGAAGAATGAAAGGAAAGGAAGGAAAGAAATAGGAAGAAAAAAGGAAGGGATGGAGGAAGGAAAGTAGTAAGTTAAGAAAGGAAATAAAGAAGGAAGGAAATAATGACGGACGGAAAAAAGTGGTTAAATAATAGAAAGAAGATTTTTTTAAAGATACCCCATAAATTGCCTGCCAACACCTGAGAAGCCTCTGTGATTTCATATTAAATATTCTCTTGGTGTCCATAAGGGTTTTTCCCAGGTTTCCTTCCAGCTCCATGTGTTAAATGGAGGTAGACTGTAGACCTGTTTTAAGGTCATTTTCATTTTTAAGGACTCAAATCCTTTGGTTCAACCCAAGGACAGATTTTAAGCTCATTTCTAATCCCAGGTTTGCTTTCAGGTAGAAGTTTTCCTATAGACTGTGGATCAGTTGTGCCAGTCCATGCCACTGATGGATAACTGATAGATTCTATGCTTATGTCCTGTTTTGCTGTTATATTTTCTGTTGGTACTAACATTAACATCAGTGGTTTCTCGATACACGATACACCCCGAAACATGAAGAAGGAAGTAATGATGAATGAATGAATGTCGAATGAATATCATCTCAGTTTATACGGTGGAGTACTTCCTGATGCAGGCCGCACCTTGACTGGTGGAAGTGAACCCATATATCATTATTTTCAAGTGGACCAGACATCGTTTCTCTGGACTTGCAGACATGCCTCCATACTTCACCAAACATACCAAACTATTGGAGCAAATAAAAAATTATAATAATAATTTAAAAAAAAAAGGAAGTATGAAAACAAGATGAATAGATCTGGGACGAACTTGTTTTTTGTCCCTGGTCAGTACCATCAAGGTAGAAAGTTTTCTCAGCTTCATGTCTGAAAAACTGGCCTCCCAGGAATTCCAAACATGTTGAAAATGGCTTAAAGTGAGGACAGGACTGTATGGGGGATGTGGCAATGACTCCCAGCCAAAAAGATTGAAAGATTGTGTGTACAGTTTTCACAGACAGATGCGTCTCACCGCAAGTTGGTGGCAAGTTATCTGTTCATTTTCAAGGATCAGGTGGTCCACTGATTGGATGTTCACGGGAAAGACCGCAAGATCCACATGGAGCCACCTACAGCCATCTTTAAAATGTTTTACGGTGGCTAAGAGTCTCGTCATTTGGTTGCGGGACTTGGTCAAAGGCAGATCGTACCTTGTTCTATCTCTTCACAGAGGTCTGAGTGGATTCCTCCTTGAGGTGAGGGAGTGCTGTTGTCTTCTCAGTAGACCTCATCATTGGCCTCATTGTTCCAGAGCAACCAGCTCATATTTTGTCATTTCATCTATTAATTGAATTGGTATTGACCAGCTGCTTGGCTCATAGTGCGTTAGCTAAATGTGGACTTTTCCAAAGATGCACAGTGATCGATGACCTTTGACCCATGGTAAAGCTATCATCAACCATGATGCACCAGTGGAATTCAGTGAATTCACCTTCGTTCAACCTTCACACCTACTTCCAGAATGTCTAGCCTCATCACCACAAGTACTTCAGCCATGTAATTCATCTTCACAATTTCCCCTACATACTGTATTATGCGCTTTGTGTTGAAAATCAGCACTTCCATTTCTTTCAATAACAGAAAAAGCGTCGTAGTTGCAGGATCCAAAAATAAAACCTTCTTGTGTGCATCAGTTACTAAAGTCAATTCAACCTAAATCCATGCCACTGGGATTCAGCATCCTCCCACCTGCAAAATCTCCAGACTGTAAGCAAAAATCAACTACTTAAGCTAGACTTTTCAAGGCTGAAACCCACTACCTTACCTGGAGAAAGTGATCCTCCATCTTCATATATTGCATCATAATTGCACCAAAAGCGGTTTCTATTACTTGTGACAGCTTACTGACAACGGTATTTTCTCCGTTTCTTTGCTTCATCTGTTTTTGCTTTGTCATACGTTAAGACTTGAGAGCAACAAAAAAATTTATAGTAGTCTTGCTATGCATCTAAATGCACATACTCAATAGGCAGCTTCAGATTGACATCAGATCATCACCTTCTAAACTGCGCTGCTATTTGCAAAGCCGTGGAAGACATATTAATATCAGCTACAACACTTGTTCTTTACTGTAAAATGAAGGTAAGATTTCATGTTTCATGTAATCGTTTCCTGTATGACGATTTCCAGTATTCCACATCATGGAGATCCATTCTTATGTAAAACATTGCTTCAGTTGATGGAGGTTTTGGGGCATCCTCTTAAGGTCCTGCCAAAGCATCTCAGTGAAGTTGAGGTCCTGACTTTGATTAGGCAATGCTTTAATTTTTCCAGCCATTCATAGATTTACTGGTGTGCTTCGGATCACTTTTCTTTTGCATGACCCAAATTTCGATTCACATTTGCCTGGAGAATTCTCTGGTATACACTTGGAGATCACGGTCGACTCAATGACTGCAAGGTGCCCAGGTTCTGTGGCTGCAAAACACATCCAAATCATCACCTCTCCACCACCGTGCTCGACAGTGGGTATGCGGAGTTTCTGCTGGAATGCTGTTTGGTTTTCACCAAACATGGCATTTGGGCATCGCCACTTTGGTCTCATTTGTCCTTAGGACATTGTTCCAAGAGTCTTGTGGTTTGTTGGTTGTGGGTTGTTTGTTATTTGTAATGCTTCAGTGTTCTTTGTAGACAGAAGAGGTTTCTCCTGGCAACCCTTTCAAACAAGTAATACCTGTACAGTCTTCTTCGAGTTTTGCTGTCATAGACTTGAACATTTGGTGAGCAGTGGTGGCTCGATCGGTTAAGGTTCTGGGTTACTGGGTTAATTCAATTCAATTGAATTCAGTTTTATTTGTTTAACGCTTTAAACAATGGTCATAGTCGCAAAGCAGCTTTACACAATCAAAGTTACTGATCGAAAGGGTAGGGGTTCAAGCCCCAGCACCACCAAGCTGCCACAGTCCTTGAGCAAGGCCCTTAACCTTATCTGCTCCAGGGGCGCTATATCGAAAAAGCTTATTGGTTTTAAACCTTGGTATCATTTTCTATGCAGCGATGGCATATGACTTACAGAAGCTGGAACCCTAAAATCATGATTTCTGATGGTACTTACAGTATGTGTTGCGAAATGATTGTTTTTAAAGCTCTCCCCATACACTAACTCATACCGACATTTCAAAACATAGATTTTTTTTTTTCATTTTGTGTAGTGTGGGTAACGATGCGCTTAATCTTCACCTTGAAATGGCAGTTGTTGTTAGTTTTTCGTTGACAGATCTGTGTAGTCACCTACAGATATGAATTGATGAATATACAAGCTCCAATGACACAATGACACGTTCTCCCCCAGTTGCTGAAGGAAGCTTTCCAATCCATCACTATAACCATGTACACTGTACTTGGCCTAAAGAGTCAGCTTTTAAAAATCAAGTTTGATGTTCTCAATATGAGAAGCGACAAGTCAGGTAGATTGTGTGGGGAATGAGGACACACGAGTTAAGGGGTTTCAGCAGAGCAGAGCTGTTCAGTTTATTAATTTAGTGCCGCTTTTTAAATTAGAAGGAAATAGATGTAGAATCTGGCCGCTCGGTTCACGGGTAACTCGGGAGGACTTGCATTTCTGGCATCTGACAGCCTACTGACAATGGAAGCGGGTACATGACTTGCCTCCTACACATGCAGAGACAAACATTACCTCTTTAAAGAAATTGGCCTGGCTGTGGATGAGCTTGAATGTAAAAATCGTTCAAAATGATCATTTTGTAGAATGGATCACAGCCCCTGAATACATTACACTGCATTATACATTACTAGTAGATGGAAGTCCCTTGTTCATGCAAATGGCCGAGCACTAGTGATTAATTGAGTCCTTCTTTAATTGGGTGCTTTGAGTGAATCAGTATGATGATTTCTGGCTGTTGTGCTGAAGTTCTGTTTATTACTTTTACTTTAGGTGTGCCTGAGAGCTCATGTTTGCTGCAGTGCAACATCTTTAAGGGTTCTTCCTCATCTTAGGAAGCCACCAATGGTCCAGGAGGTGTGGTCACAGCGCGTTCCAGCCATAAGGTTTATGTTTTTGGTATCCCTTGGGAATTTACCTTATTTATCCCCAGGATTAGTGGTTGGGTCAGGTGAACTGCAGCAACCGTCTCAGTGTGTTTAACACTTCTTGTGCAGTTCTTTGCATTGGTAGGATGGGGTTCGGCTTCTCGACTGGTACACCTCCATTTCATTTTCTGTACAGTAAGAGGCAAGTTTATAAGTTTATAGAGACATATTGATGATCGTTAATGGATATCCCAGGGTTTGGCACCACTGTGACAGCCCTGGTTGGTTGGGTGCAGATGGTGCTTTTCAGAACTGCCCCTTAAGGATGCACACAAACTACAGTAAAAGTATAGCCGTGCAAGACCTTATCGCTCAGCTCTAGTTAAAGGACAGCTTAGCAAGAATCCTTCTTTCCCTTGTGTCTTCAACGACCGTGCTGTAAATAGGTCAAGATTATGTAGCGGTCGACTTGTTCTACATGACTTGTCCCCTTCTTCACTGTCAAAACCTGTCCACAGTGATGTGGTGATCCTTCAAGCAGAATTCTCAAGCAGAAACACTGGCATATTGTCAGTACAGACTTAGCTTTGTGTCTAAGATTACATTCACATTCACATCCAATTTTTGACCCTAATGTGCCACAGATCAGATTTTTTTTTATAGGGATGTATGAACACACAAATCTGATTTTTTTTTTTTTTTAGATCGGATCTGAGTCACTTTTCTACATGGTCCTAGAATAGATACAGTGGCAAGATATTTTTTACCTCTGTGCATGAGTAGGGGACTGGCTGATCAGTCCACACTGGCAGGATGGCATGGTGGAGAAAGTGGAGTGCCTTTTCAATGCATGCCATTTCAGGGGACACTGTTTTTTTTTTTTTTCCCCTGATTTTCTCCCTAATTTAGTCGTGTCCAATTCCTCCCCGTCACTAGGGGGCTCCCACATTAAGGCTACTACCACCACTCAGCCGGGAGGCCCGAAGACTATCACGTGTTTCCTCCGAACCACGTGACGCCAGCCGACCGCATCTTTTCGAACCGCTCGCTCACGCAACGTTGGGGGCGGCGTAACACACTCGGAGGACGGCGCTATCCGCTCCCTCCGTTGCGCGAGCTCACAGACGCCCCTGACTGGCTGTAGAGCCGTGATTAATGTGGGAGCACTAAGTACCTCTCATCCCTCCCCTCTGAGAGAGCTCGGCCAATCAGCTCTCTCTAGACCCCCGGCTGCGAGAGGTTACAGCACCACCCGGGATTCGAACTAGCGATCTCAGGGGACACTTCTAATTACGAATGAGACGTGCAAATTCAATCTGAGCAAAAAAAATATATAACCCAGTATCGAACAATATGGCTTATTTAATAATAAGATTATTTATTGCTTGTTACAATGTTACTTTGTGTCCAGTGGTTAAGATGCTTGAGAAATACAGTATGTATAGCTCTATACTATACAAATATTGTGTTTGACCAACAAAGATTTCTGTTAATCAAAGATCCATCTCAGGTGATCAGATCAAAAGAGCCGGGTAATTTCATGTGTCCCAGTTCCATATTCAGTGGCCACTAATGACCACTAAGTTTGAATCAAAATGCATAATCAATGAGCTTATTTTGCTCTATGAAAGCTTCGCTCACAACTTCAATCGCAGACAGCACGAGGACAGTTTTGTGCACTTCTTTTCTTCTTCCTATGCTTTAAACAAGAAAAGTTGGTCTAAATTGAAAAGGGAGAGTCAAAACAAAATGAAGTGTCTGTTGTAGATATAAATTAAGTCATTGTCTAGCGGGAGCACGGGAGCATGTTGTCGGTTTAGGGATTTAAAAATAAATCCTTCGCGACACAGCTGGAAAGAAGTAGCAGCTAGAGATTTGAAAAGTACTTGATGTGTTTAAATGCAGCTTGGCTTTGTTTTATTTGTTTTGTATTAATCTCTCATATATATTTTTTTTTCAGAGATAGAGAGAGTCCCAGTAGACAAGCTCTCATGGTTGGAGATTTATTTCACTCGACAGCTTTAACATGGCGATGCTGTCCAACTCTGTAATAATGTTTTCTTTAGGAATGCTGGTTCATGGATGAGAATATACTGTACCTGTTGTCAAACCCACATCACTGCAAAATGTGTTGTACTGTCATATTTACAGTAAGGAACAGAGCTCACGTAGTGAATGTTAAGGTAATTGCATGTGACCAAGCACATTTTAAGACACAGATTGAATTGGAATGCTACAAACAAGCCATGGACAAAAAAATAAAAATAAAAATCAGCCTATGCATAAGATTACAACAGTGTTAGCTAGAAGGTTGGAAGGAGCTTGATTCCGTGTCAAACCTGGCAACACAACCGGACACATTGCTGTTCTGTGGCATGCTTTTTGGTGAAAACTCCTTGACCCTCAAGATCCCAGTGAGACCTGCATTTACTACGGTCTCTCCTACAGTACAGTATTTGCTGATGAGAGAGTAAGAGAATGCGTCCCCATATGAATATAATCCTGTATTCAGGGTCACGGGGGGCCTGGAGCCTATCTCATGAGACTTAGGGCACAAGGCAAAGTACACCCTGGACAGGATGCCAATCCATCACATACACATAAACACACTACGGCCAATTTGGGAATGTCAATTAACCCAACCTACATGTCTTTGGACTGTGGGAGCAAACCCACCAAGCACAGGGAGAACATGACGAGACGGGAATCGAACCCACACCCTGGAGGTGCAAGGCGACAGTGCTAACCATTACACCACCGTGCCGCCTCCATGAGCTTTCCTGATTTTTATTTCTTTCTACACTGCTGTAAAACTATGGAGGTGTCCAAAATATGCAATAATCTCCTTTAAACAGTTGATATTGAGATGTATCACTCACCCACTCATCATCTATAATCCTGTATTCAGGGTCACGGGAGCCTATCCCAGGAGACTTAGGGCACATGGCAGGGTACACCCTGGACAGGGTGCCAATCCATTGCAGGGCACAGACACACACATAATTTGGGAACGCCAATTGCCAAACTCCATGCACACAGAGACGGGAATCAAGCCTGGCCGGGGATCGAACCCAGGCCATGGCGGTGCAAGGCGACAGCGCTAACCACTACACCACCGTGCCGCCTCCGTGAGCTTTCCTGATTTTTATTTCTTTCTACACTGCTGTAAAACAATGGAGGTGTCCAAAATATGCAATAGTCCCCTTTGAACAGTTGATATTGAGATGTATCCGCTACTTATTCTCTGAAAAGTCTTCATAATGGCTTTAATCTGAGGTGCTGGTTGTTAATTGGTGACTCTAAATTAACTTCTACTCTGGAGCAGAGGTAAGTTTTGGTCTTGCTTTCCTGGGAAGGTCTTCATGAGAGTCAGCTTTATCATGGTGCTCGATCGGTTTTGCAAATGCAGTTGACAAAGTAGAAGGTGTGACCAAACTTTTGACTGGTACAGTAGATTACTCTAATGATGTAGGAATAATGACTATTACTGTATATACACTACTGAAACATCAACTGTTTTGACACATAATTTCAATGGTAGTACACGTCTGAATGAACAGTTTTACATCATATCTGAACAAATAATTAAATGAAAAGCACAAGGAATCTGTAAACCATAACAGTATAGGTAACATAGTTGACGGTCAATTGATATACCCAATGACAATGAGTTATTAACATATACAGTATGCCACAGAGAAGAATGAGTTCATGTGATGCGAGTGAATTGACATTGGGGCAAAACATTTTTTTTATTACAGTATGGTGTTACTGTAGTTGAAAAGTTTTTTTTATTTATTTTTATTGTTATTATTATTATTATTCATTTTTATTTTAAATGTTATAATTTTGTAAACAATATTTAGACTTTTGAAACTAATTTTTAAATAGCTGTTGTTAACTCTAATGCTTCTGAAACCAAAACATGCTCAATTTAAAAGAAGGACGTGGCAAAAAATGGTCAATTTGGCACCATTAGGACAATTTTCAATCTAAGTCAAGCATAAACTAAACTCTCTTTCTTTTATACTGGATGCCCTTCCTGAGACGACCCTCCCATTTTTCTAAGTTGCCCCGGGACCGGATCTGCATGCAGTGTCTGGGTATTAAGGGGTGTTTCAACCACCGACAGTGGGGCTTGAACGTGGATCCTCAGATCCCCAAATCAACAACCTAGAGCCTTACCCGGCTGGTCCACCGCTCCCCTTATTCAGCTAAATGAAGCATATAATGCACAAAATGTTTGCGCGATATTCTAACACGCTTTCCCTTAATATATTTTAACTAGAAACTATTTAGAATTCATATACTCATCCTCAACAGACTGGAATGGAACCCACATTATACACGGTTCATATACACTCTTTCTGTTGTTCTGATCTGAGCTCTAAAAGCAGGGAGCGCGTTTCAGCGCAGGCATCGAACGCTTCATATATCGCTCTGGAAGGTCGTGCGTAGCGGTGTGACATACTGTGAAATTAAGAGGCGAGTAGAAAACCAATACAACGGAATGCCTTGTGCAAAAGGCTATTGCCAGCTCGACGGCTGCCGTAATTTTGTTTTCATACATGATTTCCAACCCAGTGCTGAAATCGTATAGCGGCAGAGAGATAGTGATGCACTTGTGAGTCCTTGGAACAGGCATAGTCGAAAATGCACTAAATATTAAATACAAAGCTTCATTATGTGTTCCTTTGGTTTAATCTTCATGTTTTCATCCATGATTCATTGTCCGTGATTCAACTTAGACAGCTTTGGTAATTTATTGTGTTCATTCATGTTGTATGTATGGAGCTTCTTGGTCCTGGAGAAATGTTGGTTTGTAAAATACATTTTTATCTCATTATTCATCTGAGGGTTAAGGGATTTGAACCTGACACCTTCCGAACCATAATCTAACCACTTAACCACTGAGCTACCCCCTGTGTACTGGACAGTAGATGGTTAAAATGACAATAAAAGCCTACTTGAACTTGAATTTGAACTTGGCTATCCCAGGAAGAGAGTTCACCAGATTATCCCAGTCACCGGTCAGGTCAAAGCGGAAAGCTGTGATAGATCGCACTGCAGAATGAACTACAAGCATGGGCGCTGGGTGCTCCAATCCCCAACACATCTGAACATTGCGAGGTACACCATACTCTCTGTTCTTTTAGTTGTTACTAAGATGTTTCACTTTATTCTGATTTAAAGCGTATGATCCTACTTCATGCTTTACATTCTTGATTCTGTCTAGCCCAGGTAGTTAAGGCCTGTTTGTTCAGATTGTCACCTGATCCTTTTTTTTTTTACCAGCACTTTACATCCTCTTGGTATTAACATCATCTGGTTTGCAATCAAATAAATCAATTCATTTATTTGTGCTGTTTTTAGTGAGGTCATTTTAAAAGACGGACGACAGATTTTTGATTTAGCAATGTAGCGTCTAAGCCTCGGTGGGTGGAATCTCATTAATCACTCTTTATTCCAGAGCTTTACACCTCTCCTTTGTCTCGGTTTCTCCGTCTCTGCCGTAGCTTGTCTTCGTTAATAATGAAAAGTCCATCGGTGAGGTGGTAAGCATGGCTCTTAAAAGGTCATCTCTTCCAATTCCACTGTATCAGACAGAGTTATTATCCATGCACGCTGTGCGTTTTTCAGCAGGACGCGGCCTTGATGAGGCCAAGTAATCAGCGTTGTCCTGGTTCCCGAAAAGGCTAGCTGTTTTTCACACTGTCTCCGCCTGCCGTCTTTTTTTCTTTCTTTTTTTTTTTTTCTTTTCAGTCGGAATAAGCTGTCCATCGGTGCTCGTCATACTCCATCTAACTAGTAGTATTACATGCGTTTGCGTGTCCGGGAACACTTCTCATGTGTGCTTTCCTGTAAACCTGAGACTATGATGTTAGTGTCGTCTTATCATGCTGAACGGCAGTGGCAGTTCCAGGGCTCGCCGAGTTGTTCAGGAAGTATTGTACAAATTGTACTTTCTGCAGCTGTCCTTAAGGTATGAGGAGTATTGTTTTATTTATGAAGAAGATTCTGTAACTTGGAGAGTTCTCGTGTCATTTGAATCGCAGTTCATAGCGAGGGATGAGGGAACAGGCAGACATCCTACACCTTGGGGTGTTCAAGCAAGCGGGACTTCTTTGTGAACGAAGGCATAAAAGCGACTGACATTTTACAAGAGACTTTGGTGATGAGACTCTTAGCCGCAGTAAAACATTTGAACGGCGCACACGTTTTAAAGAAGGCCGTATATCCGCGAATGATGTTTGGCTCGGAGCCCACTACAGTCGTTCAGAGAACATTCAGCGAGTGGAACGTCTGATCCTTGAAAAGCGATAGACTGTTCGACTTGTCGCCAGCTTACGGAAGAGACGCAAACTGTATGTCTGTGAGAACTTTACATACAGTTATTCATGAACACCACTTGCACATTACACCAACTCAGCTTGGAGTTGTTCTCCGGACCTCCATACAGTCCTGACCTCACTCCAAACCATTTCCACATGTTTGGACCATTCAAGGAGTTCCTGGGAGGCCAGTGTTTCAGAAGTGAATCAAGCAGTCCGTGGAAAACTTTCTACCTTGACGGTATCCAAGCACTAGAGGAGAGCATTAGTGTATCAGGGGATTATATAGATCCCGCACAGTGGTAAAAGCGCTCGCCCTATCATCCGGAGATCGCCAGTTCGAATCCCGGGTGGTGCTGTAACCTCTCGCAGCCGGAGCTCTAGAGAGAGCTGATTGGCCGAGCTCTCTCAGAGGGGAGGGATGAGAGGTACTTAGTGCTCCCACATTAATCACGGCTCAACAGCCAGTCAGGGGCGTCTGTGAGCTCGCGCAACGGAGGGAGCGGATAGCGCCGTCCTCCGAGTGTGTTACGCCGCCCCCCAACGGTGCGTGAGCGAGCAGTTCGAAAAGATGCAGTCGGCTGGCGTCACGTGGTTCGGAAGAAACACGTGATAGTCTTCGACCTTCCCGACTGAGTGGGTAGTAGCGTTAATGTGGGAGCCCCCTAGTGACGGGGAGGAATTGGACAGGGGGGGAAAAAAAGAGTTTTTAACTTTCATGTGGAACTGTGTTCCATTATTTTTGCATAATCAAAAGTTTTGGTAAGACATGAACGCTCCTTGTATTAATAAAGGTCATCTCTTCCAATTCCATCATAATTCCAACATAAACATTCTTGCATGCTTATGTTACATGCAAATTATACAAAAACTGCATTTCTGTTTCAGAATTTACCATTTTCTGTTCATTATTATATTATCCCGTTTTATTATTTTATATTATCCCAAGTTTTTTACACTGACGTTTCCTTTCCAACTCTGCAGAATATTTTGGCCAGTTCGACTCCCTACGGTACATCATAGGATCTATTTCACAAAATATAAAGGAATAAGTGGCTTTGCTTTGTCCCGTGAGTTTAATATCTGATTGCCAGCTCATGAGAGTAAACCTTGTCTGGTTCCATGTTTTTTTTTTTTTTTTTTGTCTTTTCATTGGGTCCTGCCAGTTTCGCAGGATCACAGTCTCACAGTTTATCTTTATAATCTGCAGGGAACTGTTTACAATCCTCCCATCATGTTCCACACACATTTATTTCCCGTTTTGAAGAAACCATAAGTGCTGTTGATGTTTAAAAGTTGGCAAGCCAAGTAGCGCGGCCCATATCTTTTAAAGTGGATAATGGGTTTAAACCTTATTTCTAAGTAAAATTACAGATTTAAATCAGCTTATTTTACCAGTTAGTTTCTTTTAAAGCCGTTCAAAAAGTAATCTGAAGATTAGATATTTGGTCTTTTTTAACATAGTGTTTTCTTTCCCGCCCATCGTCCTGTTATTTATCCGTGCCGTGGTCCTGGACATGAATACATCCATATGTTTCCTATCTCAGTATCCACAATCGGGGCTGTTTGTGGATTTATGTGCAATATGATGCTCTTTCAGACGGCCAGATTGAAGCACACTCAATCCCAGAATTCTGATTTCTAAAGTAAGTCTGTCTAAAAAGAATGTTTATCTTCGTGTATGTAAGAAGATCTTTCTGAATAAATACCCTTTTTTGCAGAGTATGAATAGGAGCATCAGTCTGTGTGAAGTGGTAGATGTTTTAGATTGAATAAGGAGTCAATTTGATGGTGACAGTATTGTTTTACTGGTATGGTCTTTTACACTATTTAGTGCTCATAATGTATATATAGGTATAAAGTATATGTATTTATATTTAAACCCGAATGCAGGGCATGAATAGAAAGTATCTTCTTTTTTAATATATTATAAAAAGTCCTGTTGAAAAATCCTTTATTTCTTCATATTTTGCCTCCATAAACCCAGATATGTTGTATTTATTTATTTATTTATTTATATTTTTTTTTTTTACACTTTTGGCCCTGTATCGGACCACTTTCTGAGGAATGTGTTTTGTTTGGTAAGCCACACAGTGGGGGTCACGGTGGTGTAGTGGTCAGTGCTGTCGCCTTGCATCTCTAGGGTCCTGGTTCGATTCCCGTCTCCGTCTGCATGGAGTTTGCATGTTCTCCCCCGTGCTTGGCGGGTTTCCTCCAGGTTTCCTCCCACAGTCCAAAGACATGCAGATTAGGCTAATTGGTGTTCCCAAATTGCCCGGAGTGTGTGAATGAGTGTGTGTGTGTCCAACATGTAACAACCTACAGAAGCAGCTGAATTTAAACCCTAACCAGGTGGTTGCTAAGGCTCAGTGGAAGCTGTAAGTTCTTTGCATTCATGTTAATGAACATGATCTTTGCTCAGTCCCTCAGTCTTGCGAGCTTGAGTGAGAGTGTTTTTGTTTCATCATCTCATGGGATCTCACTCCTAGTCTTAACCAAATGCTGTTCAACCGTTGTGACAAGCTTTCTAAAAAAAAAAAAGAAAAAAAAAAAGAAAAGAAAGACAGCAGCAATGCAGCTCATGTAAATATCTCTACTTGTTTCTGTTGAAATGTATTAGTTGCTCATTCTAAATAATGCTTCACATTTTATTTATGTCCTTAATTTGCATGAACATTTATAATGGACAATGTTTTTTTTTGTTTTTTTTTTCTTGAATGAGTGCATTGTACTGTAGGTGTAACAAGAGTGGGCTCTGGATGCGGAGAAGATAAGTACAAAGTGCTACTACACCACATGCATACTGCACTGTGTGTATGCATTAAATCATATACATCATACAGTACAGTGTACATACATTTGGTGTAGTAGCACTTTGTAAGCTGTAGATGGTGATAGTGGTATTTCCTTGATATGTTTCTTTTTAAATCAAATCTTCCGGTAGTAAACCCATTAAGCATGGCTGTTAGAGTGAGAGACCATCGCAGGTTGGTGGCAGGTCTGGCTGGAGCCGCGAAATGCAATTTAGCTCACATTAGATGGCCATCGCCAGGCAGCGATATTAGCACATTACAACAAGTATTTGCATCATCACTTATAGTGTATTATGGAATAGTTATGCCTCCGAATGCTTAGCCGTGCTATTCAGAAATTAAACAGGCTTATAAAGTTGAATTGAAAACGAGATGCTATTAAAACTTTTATAATTGTAGAACCGATGTGTAATAATGTATACTGGCGTATTCCCAGTGTCCTGAATATGACCGCCAGCTGATGACTCTCTCGTAGACCGCAGTCATTTAGCAACACACTCCGCTGTAATGACTCCCACCTCAAAATGAAACCTCATCTGTTAGAATGCTTTTCACAGGGTGTACCGTGGAAATGGATTACTCCTTACAGCATCATGTTACACCCATCACCTTAAGTACTTTTTTCGACACATACAGTACAGTACTCGTGCATCGAACAGGTTTATTGTTAACTGTATATTTTCCGCCCCCCGAAGAAAACCTTTAGGAATCTTCATTTCATTTAAGGCCATAAGATGCGGAATATAATGAGCATTAATGCATCATCAAGAAGTGCTGACCGTTAGTACTGGATTCTTTCGGTAGAAATGTTAGCTCAGTGGGTTAAGAACTCCGAATGATGGAAGGTTTCCAGAAGGTTGGTAGTTCAAGCCCCAGCTCCACCAAGCTGTCACTGTTGGGCCCTTGAGCAAGGCCCTTAACCTTGTCTGCTCCAAAGGTGCTGTAACATAGCTGACCCTGAGCTCTGACCCCAACTTCCTAATGCTGGGATATGCGAAGAAAAGGATTTCGCTGTACAGTGGAACCTTGGATTACGAGCATAATTCGTTCCGGAATTCGTATTCCAAAACACTCGTAAACCATTTTCCCATAAGAAACAATGAAAACTCAAATTATTCGTTTCAGAGCCCAAAAAAATAAACACATAAAATAATTGATACAATATATAAAGTAAAAATAAAACAAATTAACCTGCACTTTACCTTAAAAAAAAATCAAAATAAATTCTGACCAATAAGTGTTTTTGTTTGTGCGCGTAGGCGCCGTGTATTTGTGTGTGTATGGAATTAGCCCCTTCTCTTGCCTTGTCTTACACAGTAAAACTCCTCCTCCCTCCCCACACCTCGCTTTTTATATTTCACAACAAACACACACACAACGGAAACGCATTCTAATGAAGCGCATACTAATGAAATCACTGCTGTAAAGTTAAAAAACAAACAAATAAATGAACCAGCACCTTACCTTTGAAAAGAATCGCGACAGAGCAGAGTTTTCTGTGTAAAGAAAGCGTTTCTGCGTGTGTGAAGCCGAGAGTGTGTCTGTGCCAGTGTGTGTGTCGTTGTCAATTTACGCGCGCGCACAGGCGAGAGAGTGTGTGTGTGTGTCATGTGTGTGTGTCGGTGTCAAATTACGCGCGCGTACACACCTATGAGACACGATGAAGCAGAGAGGGAGACGTTGATTATACCAGTAAGAGACGAGCACTAAGACCCAGGGGAGCAGGGGAGACGATTACCCACAATTCCGCAGTGCAAGAGAGAAAAAAATCATTGGCTCAGTTGTGATCACTTGCCGCTCGGTGTCAAAATAAGAGGCGCATACGTACTCGTAAACCAATACTTTTGCTCGGTTTCCAATTAAAAATTTATTTAAAATCTTTGCTTGTCTTGCGGAACACTCGTAAACCATGTTACTCGCAATCCGAGGTTCCACTGTACAGTAATAGCCAAAAAAAAAAAGGTCACCATTTCAGAAGGCTGCATCAAGCAAAGAAAACAACTAAGGAGATTTTAAATTACTGGAACTGGGTTAAGAACCCAATTGTGAAAGTAAAAGCATTTCCATATGCACATAATGTGATGAAAAATCACAAGATTGGGACTATACAGCTGTAAGTCCACTTGTTTTCCATTGGTTGTTAACAAGGCTAAACAAAGTCTAGACTGGAAAAAGGTCTTGTGGTCTGATGAGTTCAGATTGACCCTATCCCAAACCAATGGGTGTCTCAGGGTAAGAAGGGAAGAGTATGAAGTGATGCACCCATCATGTCCCATAGTGGCCACTGTACATGATCTGGGGTTGCTTCAGTTGCTCAGGTCTAGATTCAGCAATGTTATGTGGCAATAAAATGAAGATCGCCGACAACCTGAATGTACTGAATGAGGTTCAGTACAGGTTATCACGTTAATAGAGTTTTTCTTCCCTGATGGCACGGGGCATATTCCAGAACCCAAATTGTGAAAGAGTGGTTTTGCGAGCGTGAGGAATAATCTTCCAAGATGAACTGGCCGCCACATTGTGTGATGTAATCAAAGCGAAAAGTGCTTGAATGAACAACTTGACTTGACGTAACTTGGGTGAATAAACCACAGCATGGAGATCTCTCATCAGAAGAGCTTGTGCATGCAATGATCCATCCATTCATCCATCCATCTATTTGTTTATCTGCAGTGAGCACTTTTCTAGGTCAGTTGATCTGAGAAATACACCCTGGACAGGACACCAGCCC
Organism: Clarias macrocephalus; assembly: GCA_011419295.1. Taxonomy (NCBI): domain Eukaryota; kingdom Metazoa; phylum Chordata; class Actinopteri; order Siluriformes; family Clariidae; genus Clarias; species Clarias macrocephalus. The sequence goes on from JAAGKR010001146.1 coordinate 63,094, forward strand.
TTTGCAATGGACACATTAACAGGAATAGGGAATGAAAAAAAATGCATAACAGCTCAACTAAAAAAACAATCAAGTATTGGGGTGCTATGTTACCCTTCTTGTTCTTCGCCTGCAGTAGACCCCGATGCTTTATTTAATGTTATGAGTACAGCTTCATCCCAGTGCTAAGAGCTTAGCCATTCTTTTTTGGGTCATGTGACTTTTATCTGACTCTAATGTGGACACATCTGTCCTCTGTATGCGCACATCGATACGTCCTTGCTCACGTCATCTGGGTTAAAACACATCATATTTGTGCAAGCACTCCATTTCAAACCATGGCAGAAAAGTTTTAGCAGGAAAATATGCTCTGGAGTTTTGGCTCTGGAGGACGGCCAGCAGTTAGTTGGCTGCGTTTGTTGAGGTCCAGCCAGAAGAAGGAAGCCATTTTAGTTATTTTAGTTTGGAGCTTATAGGGTATTTATCTGATCTATTACCACAAGCAAAAGTGATTCAGATCTAATCTGAAAGAAAAATCAGAATTGTGCCTTCAGGCAGCAATAAATAAAGCTTTTCTGTGTTTACCGTACTGTACATTACCATAAAAATGAATTAAGTCACTTTAGGCTGGTAATGTGAACGTAGCCTAGTAGCTTTTATAGAAAAAAAATGCATGATCCTGATGTTTAATCCTGTTTATCACCTCGGGTAGCCAATAAAGTGTGATCACACAATTTGGGATTACACATTGTTGTTGACCTTTAAAAAAACAACAACGAAGCATGCACCTTTATTCATATCTGTTCAGGTATTCATATAGATTTGTAGTCACTAGGATGTTGATCTACAGTACCGAGCCCGTAGGAATTCCTGCAAGCAAGACTTTCCATTTCTGTTAAATCCTAAGAATCCATTTGTTAGTCTATGATCATGGACCCTCCAACGGCACATTTATTGGCTCATGTGGACGTTCAGTTTGTAGTTGTGATGTATTATAAGTGCAGCTGTGTTGGCTCTAGTCTGTTGCCCATGTGTAACTGATATTGCAGAGCCAATTTTGCTTTGTGTTGTTTTTATAAAACAGAACGTCTAAAGATTTCTTTTTTTTATTTTTTTAGCTTTTCCTCAATGAAATAGTTATGACTCAGTGGTGACAGCTGCCATGGAAAATCTGCTGTCTTCGGGAGCAGTGCACAAACTGTAAATCTGGTACTGTTTATGAATGACCATAGAGATATGAACAGCAAATTTAAGTAAATCATTTAAGTATATATATTTCATATGCATTTTATGCATTTGTGTGACAATCCATTGCCGGCACACACATACACAGACAATTTGAGAACGTCAGTTAGCCTAATCTGCATGTCTTTGCACTGTGGGAGGAAAACAGAGTACCCGGAGGAAACCCACTAAGCACAGGGAGAACGTGCAAACTTCATGCACACAGACCCGAGGCGGGAATCGAACCCGCATCCTGGAGGTGTGCGGCATCAGGGCTAACCACTAAGCCACCTTGCTACCAAGTATGCAACGCTAGAACATAATAGGCTTGCACTGAAAGTTCATTACTGCTCCAGACATTCAAAGCCTTTCCATTTATAATTAACGTTAGCAGTGACTCTTATAACGGAAGCCTAATCCATAAAGAAATGCAAAACATGGTTGTTCCTAGCCAGAACTCTATAAGTGGAAAATAATTTAGAACTTTTTCAGAGCCATACTGCAGTGATTTGTCTTCTTGGTTCATTTTTATAAAGTGGGAACACTCAGATCTTTAGTAGCAATGGGCTGATAAATAATTCAGCATTCTATCATTATGTTTTTATTTTTGTTCCTATTTATCACGTTTGCTCTCTCTCTCTGACACTGTAAAGGTCTCCCAGTTTGTTTTTGTAGCTGTGGTAGAAGTGTAAAGCTTCCCCCTGCTAAGCTTCAGCCTAGTTCTAGGATCTCTGTAGGAAGCCGAAAACCTTCTCAAGAAAGACTTGTGTGTTATACAGTATAGCTCTCATGGTCTGGCTCTTTGAGCAGTCTAGACAATCATTTTTCTTTTTTCTTTCAGCTATACTTCTCAATGCCTTTCATCAATCGCACCGTTTAATCACACCCGGCATGCAAAGCAAAGTTGGATCTATGCCACTTGTGGCTCTTTTTCAACTAGTAGCCCACAGCTTCAGCTTTGAGGGAATGCCCAACCACTAACAGGACATCTGCCAGCAATAATGAGTCATGACTAAAGCACAGCGTTCCCTTTCCTGGGCTACAAAAGGGTTTTTTTTTTAGCCACAGTGTGTGGTGTGTGCATTGCAACTTCAGCTACGATTTTACACATTTGGTAACACCTTTATTACACCTGATATGAAAAAAAAAAAAAAAAAAGCTTTCAAATAAGCATCAAATCCATGAGCACTGATCGGTGATTACCCAGGAAACCTTGCGATTAAAAATACATTGTACACATTAAATCATAATCCAAGCAAATATTGAAAAGAATAATTACTGAGATTCTTGTTCAGTTTGTGTTGCCATATGTCTGCCTGAGTTACCAGCCATATGTGAGGGAATATTATTAACAGTAAGAGTTAGGATATAAAAAAAAATACAATAAGTATAATTTAAAAACCCAAGACAAAGATGCCTTCATAATTTAAAACAACATCATCAAGTGTAACACGTGTAACAGACGACTACGCGGATTTCTGGGCAGACAGAGCGGCGGATGGGTGCGGTTGCTAGGCAACCCCGCCATGTTGCCGATCAGAGCAAACACGCTACACCTGTCCGGTAGATTTGAAACCCCTAGAAATGAGCAAACTATGAGCGAACACCACCAGGTGAAAAGCACCAGGTCTCCAGTATAGGTAAAAAAAAAAATTAAAAAAAAAAGAGAATAGAGAAAACTGAGAAAAGAAAAGTAAAAAGTTGTGGGAAACTTTTAGTTGGGGGGAAACAGAAGTAAGGCGGTACATGCAGACATACAGTATGCGTGTCCCTCGTCACAGTAGAAAATATTCCCCCTTCCTTAGTTATACGAGTTACAATGTACACATAATCACCTCCCCTCTAATTCCTGCGTTGAGGCTCCCACACTTAACCACATATTCATATGGCGCCATATTGGTGAATTTTCACAGCAAGAATTTTGAATAACAATCCTACAGAACATGCATTGACCCATGGAGGTGCAGTATGCCCCCTCATAGCAATCAAGTGCATACCTCCATGGGACAGGGCTGTTATTTCGGCAAAAGATGCATGTTCTGTAGATGGTTTATTGACCTACAGTATGACTCTGTAGAACTTCCGCTTTAACTTGCACGTTATACATTTTAGTTTTTAAAGAACTTGCTTTGAAAATGCATGCTCTATTTTGCTCAGATCTTTGGAACTCTGTAAACTTAGGACTTCTGTTTTTGAGATGCATGTTATAAAACTTTTTGACTTTTTCAATAGACCTGCAGTGAGCCTCTGTAGAACGTCTGCTTCTGCTTTGAGATGCATGGTCTATAGACATTTTACTCAGTTTTACAGACTTAAAATATGACTTTTTATTAACTTTTGCGATATTGATTTGCTACAGAATTTAAATGAGATTTGAGAGAATTTGTCCTTGGTTCAGTAGAGCACTACAGTTATTTACTGCTGCAGATTGTGAAAGAAAGCAATAGGTCAGGGAATCAACCTCAGCCACTGGTGGTTGCACTTTTAAAGTCTGGATAAATGGAGAGCACTGCTTTAGAAGGGGTATCCATTATAAACCTATTACCCTAACCTTAACCATAACCTAGCGCTGAATCATTTCAGTAGGACCCTTTGTAAAAGTTTTGAAGTGCTATAGAATTTGTGTTTTTTTTTATGAAACTATACAGAATCCTTTGATATAGAACATTTTAATGGGAAGATATACAGAATTTTTGGCTTGTTCAGAGCTGATAGGGTTCGTTAACAAGCAATGGATGGGTCATTAGTGTGTTGTGTGTGTGTGTGCATTTATGAGGGCATACTATGGATAAAAAAGCAAACTTTAGATTTCAACAAAGACCTTCACTGGCGAGGTAATGCTCCTTAATGGGTGAGTTTGTGCTTTAAGGATAAACCTCTCCTTCCTCTCTCAGGCAACGTGCTGGTACATAACATAAACATCATTTGCTACTGATTTACTAAGACGAAATAACTACTAATCATACCTAATGAGTGTGTGCAATGAGATAAATTAAGCTGTGAGTGATAGAAACATGGTGCACAGTATTAAAGGAAACAACGTGTAAACAATTTCCTTGTGCTAATTGTTTTCAGTATACCCAAAGAGACGCGCTTCGAAAAAAAAATTCACAGAAATGGCAACTTAAGTTAAGTGCAAATTAAAGGAGAGGAGTCTTAACTGAAAACCCTGCCCGAAATATAATATGCATGTCAGATGAAAGTGTGTAAACACATAAGGCAGTTAATAAGGCAGGAGGAAATGAAAAAATTTCCCAGTATTGTTGTTAATAAAATTTAGTGCACTAGTTATTATGCTGTAGAGAATGGAATGACCGTCTCCATTGCATCACATCAATGAAAATAGACTGGGACTGAGAGTAAATGGGCAGCTTTATAGTTTAAGCTGTGCGGCATTAAATTGGTAATTACACATTTAACTGTTATTTTGTATAAATACATTCACTGCTTGGCCCAAAAATCTGTTTCTTTTTTAGAACGGTCAAATATTGGACTGCATCAAGCAAAGAAATCATAACCTGGAAGTGAAAAACATCCTGGAAAAATGTTATTATTAAATAAAAAAAAAACATGGATTACCATCATCAGAAATCACTAAAACACTTGGTGAAGTTGCATTAGCAAAAAGAAAAAAAAAATTCCAGCCATGTTTTGTAGTGAATATAAGAGCATTTCCACTCGCACAATACCAAGAGAATTCAAGGGATTGGGACTAAACAGCTGCGTAACCTTAAGGAAACCACTTTTTAGTGAGGATATTCGTGGACACAAACCCCTTAATTTGCTTTTTATTTATTTATTTATTTATTTTAGAAATAATAATAATAATAATAATAATAATAATAACATAATGCTTTGTATATGATACCAGGGATGCATTCAGATTTTTTTGGATACATAAAAATGTACAACACGTGTGTTGCCGATTAATTCAGTACTGAAATATACTTTTATATTCATAGACTGTTAAAGTAACATTATATGTACAATTAAAGTTAACATATAATCACATAAACATGAAAAAAAGCATTCTATACTCACCGCAAGATTATAAACTGACCGCAAGATCCCACTAGTAGCAGCAAGGATTTATGGGCGTCCCGCAAAATTAGAGAAAGATGCTGGAACTTTTGTTTGTGCATGCGCAGTGAGCGTATGAGGGTTTTCATCACAGTTACTGTAGGATGAATTTATAGAATACAGACTGAAGATGTGATTATTGTTATTACAATTGATTGGTCAAACAGAGTCATGTGATTGTTGCTGCTGCGTCTGATTGGTGAAACAGTCATGCGGTTGATCTACCGGCTGCATGTTTCGAATAAATGGTTAGAAAAGTAACGAGTCGAGTGTAGTCAAATGTAGCGGAGCAAGAGTAGCGTTTCTTCTTCACAAATTTAGTCAAGTAAAAGTAAAACATATGCTGCAGTAAAACAACTCGTAGTACATTTTTTCCAAAAAATTACTTTTTACTACCCACCTCTGACTAGGGGAGCATAAACATTGTACTTTGAAACAATGAGTCTAATGAGTCCTGACTGACCCTGTTCCAAAAGCGATGGGCGAGTCAGGGTAAGAAGGGAAGCACATGAAGAGATGCACACATCATGCACACACAGTGTCCACTTTACAAGAATCTGGAGACAGTGTGATGATCCGGGGTTGCATTAGTCGGTCAGGTCTAGATTCAGCAACATTATGTGGCATAAAAATGAAGTCAGCTGAGGACCTGAATGTACTGAATGACCAGCTTATCACATCTATGGAGTGTCTCCTTCCCTGATGTGGGTGTATTCCAGGACTCGGATAGGAGAAGTATGGTTCTGGGAGCATAAAGAATCATTTTCACACTAGAACTGACGACGTTGTGTGCTGTGGTCTAGTTGAAGGTGGAATATTAGTGAGTGAGTGTGTGTCACTTTCTTGGCCAGCCAGTTAGAATTCTAGTGACTTATAAAGAAAGGTATCAAGAACACAGGTGTCCTATACATTCTGAGGAAGACATTTAGTCTTTATTATTCATTTTCCCCGCCATATCCATCTGTTTTCTGTGTTGCGCTCTTTTCTCAGTACTTTCCTTCCTACCACGGCCTGTGTCCATCACGCTGTTCTCGAGAGACACTCTGTTTTGCAGTTATTGGACTTGATTGGTGCTTTGTGTCTCGCTGACTTCGGTTTGAAGACGTGTAATCGACTTCACTCTCTGATCTGCTCTTGATTCTCAGCGGGATGCCGATAGTTGGCTGTGTTTCCTACTAATGTTTTTTTTTTCCCCCGCTCGCTACAGACATGTGTTAGCCGCATCCATGTTGGGTGCCTCTGAAGACGAGTGCCACTTGTCTTTCTCCGTTTGAATTAGAGACGATGGACTGAATGCTATTCACTCATTTGGAGTCGTCGACTCATTTTATAGAGCTTGCCTCTTCACCCCACTGGCAGACCTTTTCACTGAGGTTTATTTATACAGACAGATGGATTTTCAGGTTTCCCAGTTGGGTGTAAATGTCTAGAGGTTTCCCAACACTCAGTTGCTGTCTGCAAAGTGTGGTAGTTGAAAAGTTGCTCATGGCAGCCACTCAAACTGAACATGAGGATTGTTTAGTGTTCTTCTTGGATTTATTCCTGGCCCCTTCCCAGAAGGTGCAGACCTCCTGTATAGTGTGCGACTGACAGAACGGAACTGCAGACAAATGATACTTTAATCATCTAACCTGCAGAACGTTGGCCAGTCCCATGGTTAGGTTGCACAGAAAATAATTGGCTAGGTGAAAAGCAGTATCTGATGTAATATAATAACATATGGCCAGCGGTGAAATATTCGTTTTTCCAACTTAAATTTTGATACCTTGGTTTGATCATTTTCACAGGATTTATTTCATGCACTTTTTCACGCTGCTTAATATCATGGGTTTATTTGAATAATAACCTACTTTGCCTTGCTGAACACCTCTGCTGTAACCGGTCCTCAAAAAACATCACAATAGGGTTTGTGTTAAAAAAAAACATTGCCGAGTCTACTTCAATATGGGCTTAATTGAAAGGAGTAGGAAGAGTCCGTTGAGGGTTCGCTCCTTTGAAGCCTACCCCACAGCCTCTTGGACCTTGCGGGCACACGCAAACGAGCACCGCGAGGCTGTAAGTGTACCATTTGGGAGTGGGCCAATAGCCATATCCAGTTCTCCTTTACAAGCACTATACAGTATATGGTCACTTTTATGCGTTGTACATTTTGTGTGCTCTTGTTTCTGCCTGGCAGGTTTAAAGTTAGAAGAAATATTTCTGAACGTTATTTTTCGGGAAACTTTGGGAGCTTTAAACATCACCTTCCTGTTCAATAACCAGTTTGGCAAACATGGAAGCAACAATTGCTAAGGATAGGTCATCTATTTTAATCTCAGCATCCCATGAGGGAGGAGATATAGAGGACCTAAACACGACTGGTGAAGATACAAGGGGCAACTGCACAATTAATACTATTTTTGTCACTTTGCCACACATAAAATTGCACATTGAGGTTGCACTGTGATTAACTTCATTTCACTTATTATTTGTGTGTGTGTGTGTGTGTGTGTGTGTGTGTGTGTGATTTCTATTTTTTATTTATATGCTTCTATTACTATCTTGCAATTTTTTTTCTTAGCATTGCACTGAACCTTGAAAATCTATGGAAAACTTGTCTTCAGTCTGTGGGAAATGTACACACCATCATTCACCAACATCACTTGCGCATTACAGGAACTCAGCTGGGAGTTAGTGCCACATCCATATGCCGTACAGTCCTGATCCCGCTCCAAGCCATGTCCACATGTTCAAGTCTTAAAGGAGTTCCTGGGAGGCCAGCGTTTCAGACTTGAAACAAGCAATCCGATCATTTCTCCGATGTCCTGAGGAAACGAGTTTTTAGTCTCAGAACTGTAGTCCCGGGCGAACACCACGCATAAATCCTTTTCTATTCTTCTATCAATTTAGATTTTAAGCTGGTGAACTCGTCAGAATTGTATCTGTTTCTTAAGATGTTGATGTTACTTGACATACAGGTATATGTCATGGTTTATGCTGTGTGTGTGTGTGTGTGTGTGTGTGTGTGTGTGTGTGTGTGTGTGTGTGTGTGTATGGAACTGTTGCACCTCAGATTAAGGTTGATACGTTGATCAGACAAGTGTTATCGTGTCATGTATAATACAGTTCCAGGTTGTCCTAACAAAATAACACCCATCATTAACAACAATAATGATTATATATATATATATATATATATATATATATATATATATATATACACACAGCAATAGCTGAAGATTACTTGTCAAGCTTAATAAAGAAGCCGAGATGTGTTGGAAAAATATGGGAAGTACTGTACAATAAACAGACTGACAATCGTTCTTAGAAACAAACCTTGAAATAACACTTTGAAGTATCTTCAGAAACACTACATGGAATATTATTTGACACCTAATTAAAAAATGTAAATGACAGTGGCATAGTGTAAACAATTTAGTTTTTTTTCCCCCTCCTTTATGTCTAACTACTGATCTGCACTGCAGTCCAAAAGGTGTCAGTGATGCTGACAACTGCAGAAAAAATAGAAGATTAAGACAATAACAACTTTTGAATTGTTTTTACGAAGAAATTAACAAAAATGTTGAGAAAAAAACGTCACCAATTTTTATTATTATATAATTTGTTTTTTATTTTAGAAAAAGTGTCTAGCTATTTTGTCGGCACAGTGGCTTAGTGGTTAGCACCGTCCCATTGCACCTTCAGGGTCCAGGTTCGATTCCCGCCTCGGGTCTGTGTAGCTCCCACAGTCTAAAGACATACACATTAGGGCTAATTGTTGTTCCCAGAATTCCTGTAGTGTATAAATGTGTGGGTCTTGCAATGGATTGGCGCCCCCATCCTTGGTATACCCCACCACGGGTAAGTCTCCTGGGATCACTGTCGCCTTCCACCTCCAGCATCTGGGTTCGATTCCTGCCTTGGATCTGTGTGCATGGTGTTGCATGTTCTCCCCGGCTCTGCTTGGTGGGTTTCCTCTGAGTACTCCAGTTTCCTCCCACAGTCCAAAGGCATGCAGATTAGGCTAACTGGCGTTCCCAAATTTCCTGAAGTGTACGAATGTATGTGTGTGTGTGCCCTGGAATGGATTGGCACCCTGTCCAGGGTGTATCCTGCCTTATGCACTAAGTCTCCTGGGATAGGCTCCAGGGCCCCCACGACTCTCTATACAGGATAAAGCGGAATAGACAATGAGTAAGTAAATGAATGTACAGTATTTCAACACATTTTTTTTTATTATCACCATATGATGAAAACATTATCAGGAAGAAAAATTTACTTCCTTGCACTTATGGCTGAGCATTACGCATATCCTTAGCACTGCTCGCGACGCTATGATTAGCGCTTTTAACTTTTAATTTTATCGTTTACTAGCTTTTGACTGCCTTATTTTTTTCTTTCTTTCTTTCTTTTTTTTTTTTAAACGTCTCACACACAGCTGGGTTTCTGGTGTTAGAGTTTGTCTGTCCTGCTGTCACCCTCAGTCTCTGAAATAATGACCTCCTGAACATGGAACAGCACTCTTAGCTGGACTTGTGGGAGCCTCTCAAAATGACCCCCACTGGGCCAATTACTTCTAACATCTGAAAACCAGAGGAGCCAGAAGTCTTTCTGCTCGACACCACTCTCTCTTTGTGACTTTTGCCCGTTTATCAGAACTCCTGATCGTCAGAGCTCCAGCTAGAGGAAAAACAGGATGGTTAGTCACAGTGAGCATTCAGGGCAACAACTTTTCTTGAACAGCCTCCTATGGAAAGCTCTTTGTCCCTTGTACAATTATGTGAGCAAATGCCTTACGGATGTAATAAGCAGATTACTGGGCAAATCCGTTGAAGTGTCAGATGTAAATGTATTTTTCACACAGTGGAGTGCGATGAGGTTTGCCCAGCACCATTTGGAGCACAGCTGGTTTTTGCAGAAATGCAGGCGACCTTTCATGCTTTATACATGTTGAGTTATGTGTTTAGAGAATTTAAAAAGGAATTAAATTGAGATGTCTAGACAATGTGAATCTTATAACCATTCGGATGATATGGTGAACCGTCTCACTCAACAATATAATTTATTGGTTGATTATGGGAACAATTATAAGGGTTGTTCAATTTAAACCGGGACATTTGGTTGTGCAGAATAACAAGACAGTTACGAGTTACAATTTCTCTATATAACCCCCTGCTGCACTAATGCACTAATTCCAGCGTTTCACTAATGCTTGGACACCATCATGGTAGAAAGTTCTCTCAGTATACTGGAGCCCTGATCGCACTGCCACCTTCAGCAGTCTAGAACGACAATTTATAGCTAATGATCATAACGTAAACTAGCATTTTAGCCACCATAGTTTGTGTTGATTATTTTTGACATCAAATTATTATGTTTGATTATTACATTTGTTTTTCTAAACCCACGTATATGAGTTCAGGTGGTTAGTACAGGTACTTGACTTAGTGGTCGGTACTGTCACCTTGCACTTTCAGGGTCCGGGTTCGATTCCTGGCCAGGTTCGATTCCCGCCTCTGTGTACATAGAGTTCAGATGTTCTCACTGTGCTTGGTGGGTTTTCTCCAGGTTCTCAAGTTTTTTTCCCCCCACAGTTTAAAGACATGCAGATTAGGCTAATTCGTGTTCCCTGTGAGTGCGTGTGTGTGCCCTGGGATAGAGTCCACCCTGTCCATCCAGTATGTACTTGTGCCCTGAGTCTCCTGGGATAGGCTCCAGGCCCTCTGTATTAATAAAAACTGAAAAGACCATGTTATATTTATGTTTAATTATAATTATGTCATGCAGTAAAGATCACATAACACCACAGTTTACTTTTGTTGAATGCTTGGAACGGAAAATATATATATATATATATATATATATAAATTAGGGGTCTACTCAAAGCCTTATCATGTAGCATTATTTATTAATTTACATTGTTGTTAGATATAGTTTAAGTATTGAAATTACAATTATAACTGTATTTATTGGCAAGCACCATGTGCAACACGTCAACTTAAAACATAGCAGCCTGTGCTTGGTTAGTAATTGGGAACAGCTTAGAGCTTGACAAATGTATGCTGCATACCAGCAAAATGTGTGCTGGTCACCAGTATACCAGCACCAAAACACAACATATGCTGGTCAAGATGGTCACCAGCTGTCTGGTCTATGCTGTTTATTTCAGCAGGGAAGTAGGACGTGAGTCGCCGGAAGTTCTGCAAGGACTGCAAGCATCCGCGAAGACCGCCAAAAAATTAAACATGTTTAATTTTTACATGTTTAAAAACATGTTTAAAAAATTACGTTACATGTTAAAACCCGCGGTGGATCATGATGAACTGTACTTACGGCCACCGAGTGAATCCGCGTAGGTGAGAGAGCGAGGAATTACCGACAGCGAGTGGCGGCGCGCGACTTGCTGAGCTCTCCCGCGCTCTTAGCGCGAGCCAACTCTGAAAACTGCTCATGTTCCTTTACGTGACTAACCTTCAAATGTCTGATGAGGTTTGTGGTGTTAAAATGCTTTGGGTGCTTCCCGCCTCGTGGAATTGTCTTGTTAAGCAGGTTGCAGATTGCTAATGTATTGTCTTTTTCACACAACACGTAGAACTGCCAGACCGGTGAAGCTATTTTAGCAGCGTGCAAAAAAAATATCCCGCGAGTTTTACGTCATCTGATCGGCTTCTCTATATCGGCCATTATAGAGACCGCCGATCAATCGCCCCAAAGCAATTGTGATCGGCGACCGATCAATCGCAGCACTCCTAATAAAAATATTATATAAAATATTATAGAGTCATAAACATTTTTAAGTCCTGTAGAAATCATGAAAAAGTCATGGGCACCTGCTTTTAATATTTATTTATGAATGACATCATACATATATGATATATTTATGTACAGAAATGTGATTCTGCCTGCCATGATACAAGTTAGATCCTGTTAGATCCACTTATGATATTGCACATATAAAAAGCTCTTTCATCTTAAAGTTGTTTTTACTTCCCAAGTAAAAAAAAAAAAAAAAAGTATGCTAAGTATATTAAATCCTAGCATGCCAAAGCATACTTTAGTGTACTTGCTCCAACTAATTTTGTACTAAGTGTATTTAATATTTAAGTTGTAATTAAATTGTACAAAAGCACGATTTAAAGTGTATCAAGTGTACTTTTGTGTGCTAAAGTGGAACAACTTTAAATACTTAAAGTATATGGCTGCGTGTGTATTAACGTACATACCCGACAGTAATTAATTCAATTACAGTATAATTACTTTACTTTTACCGATTTTCCTACCTACTTTAGTTGTGTCCAATCCCAATAACCAATTATTGCTTATTGCCGTTTCCAGATTGTGTAAGTGTGTATAAGTGTGTGTGCTTGTGTCCTGCAATGAACTGCCCTCCCCCTTCCCGCCACCCCCCCCCCCCCATAGTGTACCCTACTGTACTTTGCCCTCTCCAAGTCCCCTGAGATACATTAGGCTCCAGGCGTCCCGCGAGCCTGTACAGGATGAGAGGTGTAGAGATCGAGTGAGTGAGAGTGATGAGTGATATAATCAATGAAACTACACTATTATGGAAAGGTAGGAATGATGTAAGCCCGGATCCACTGAAAGTTCCTGGGATTTTTAATTAGTCGTCAGGGTTAGATCCCGGCAGGGAAGTGTGTCGCTTTGGTGTTGGTTAATTGATACGTCTGCTTTTAACGCTTTGAATCTTGTGGCGTTGACGTTCATTAATCGTCCCATTTGCGTATCCGACGAGCGTCATTAGCAACGGTGTTGGTGCTGAGTCCGTCTCTCTCAGCAGCGCAGCGCATCAATCAGTACCGGCTCCAAAGTGCCCACAGCGCTTGTTAGCAATACACTCTTTTAATCAGATATAAAGCCACTTTCCTCCAATTTACTGGCTGCTTGAGCCGCAGATAAAGTCGAACGGCCCCGAGGCAGACAGGCGGTGAGAGGAGAGAGAGCGCGCGGCAAGCTGAGCAGTAGCCCAGGCTCCAGCAGACGCGACACAGCCTGCGCTCAGCCATACATGCAGCAGGAAATGATAGACGCCTTCTGAACAATCTGGGGCTTTGCAAGCAATTATTTGCATCTTTGTTGCATGAAATTATGCCATAGAAGCATATTTGTATTCCCCCTTTGTTTTTTTCTTTCCTCCCCTCCTTCTTCCTGTACTTCCCTATATCGCCTCGCTTCCACGTGCCCACTCAGTCGCTCGTTTCCTTTCGCTCGTTTCCTTCCTTTTTTCCCCCTTTGCCTCGTTCGTTACTGCTCGGCTGCAGTCACTGATTGCGCTCCGTTCTCTCTCCAAATAAACTTGCTTGCAGAAATTTGACGAAATTATACAAAGCCGAGCTTTTTTTTTTTTCGTCACATCATTAAATTACGCAGTATAAATTGACCAATCAGCTCTAAACCGTTGTTACCGATCTTTTACCGGGTTTACCGGATCCGGACATTCGAGGAGTAGAACAATCTTGACACATTGCGGATGCTGAGATGCTTTTCTGCTCAACATGGTTGTAAAGAGTGATTATTTGAGTTACTACAGTCGTACTGTCAGCTCGGACCGGTTTAGGTGTTCTTCTCTGATTTCTTTCACCAAAAAGTAGTTTCCAGAAAAATAGCACTCACCAGACTTTCTTTTTTTTTTTTCATGCCATTCGGAGTGTGAAATTCTACAAATTGCTGTGCGTGGAAATCTCAGGAGATCAGCATTGCATAAATCCTGATTCCAGGCGATTTGGCACTAACGACCAACGTCAAGGAAACCATATTTTCATATGCTGTGAATATTCCAATGTACACATGGTACACACTGATCAGCCATAATATTCAAAAGAATACCATCATGCCCACCCAGGTTTTGGGTTCCCCTTGTGCCAATGGGGGTATGCTGTGGTATCTTCAGTTGCACCAGGACATCGGGTCCTCCTTGATCGGACGTGTTTGTCCGGCGCATCCCATGGGTCCTTAATCAGATTGGGATCTGGGGTGTTTGGAGACCGGGTTGGCAGCCTAGCGCTCATAAACTGCTGGGCTCTGTGTGCAGTGGTCTGGGTATTCTTTCTATTATAGCCTAGACTTTGGTCTCCGTGGGCATGGGTATGGTGCCTTGGGTACCCATATGACCCTGTCATGAATTTCCTGTTACGTAATTGAAAATCAGTGTTAAAGTCTTAATGTCACGGCTGATCGGTGTGTGCTGTAAGAAAGAGGATCACTGCCATGTACAGTATATAATCCTTCAGAACCAGCCACTACTGTAGGTAACCTCTTCTCTTTGATCTACTTTCCCTCCTGGGATTTGCTAACAGATGGGCTTAGAGAGCAGCTGCATCTTGTCCGTCCATACAGACTAGAGCTCTTCTATGATTTATAAGAGTCACCATATTAAATTGTTTTATTTGTTCAATGTCCTCTTTTTTTTATTTTATTATTTTTTTTATATTAGGCGTTTAATATAGCAAGGTATGTCTCATTCCGCCTGTACTGTAGTTATCAGATTCTTATTCCCTAATCATTAATATAAATTAAAATGTGAATTGTGGCAAATGAAAGGTGACAATAATGACTGATTAGAGTTGTGGGAGAATGCTAATGAATGAAGTTGACCAAGTATCAAGTGATTACAAGTGATTAATGTTTCATGTGGGTGTGTACATGTGTGTGTAAGGGGGGAGAGAGAGAGAGAGAGAGAGAGAGACACACGCACACACACACACACACACACACACACACACACCCATTTTGGTTGCAAAGGTTAAGGTTAGGGAACAGCTTCATAATCTGCATTAATAATTCTCTCAGCGTAAGGTCCTTACAAGGATAGCTAAGCAAACGCGCGTCTGTGCTTCTCTGTGAACGAATGGTACCCCATAGTGTGAGCTCAATTTTCTTCTAATTAAATACTTAATTACGCACTTAAGAGCAGTTCTTTAAAACACAGCACACGCTCTCCCAGTTTAATATGAGATTAACGACTAGTATTTAGCAAGACACAAAAAAAAAAAAAATCTGCATCTGCAAGATTTCTATTTATTTCAAGAGCTCCGTTTTTTGGAAATGAGAAGACGCATGACTTGATCTGTACACGTAGACGGTAGAAAAAGATTTAATATCTTTTTAAATATGCTCTTTAATCGCTGGCTGTACGGAAAAGCGTTTTGTTTAGTTTTTTTTTTTTTTCTCTCTCTTTAGGCTAATCGTCTGTAATGGTTTTTGACCTTGATTTGAGGAAAAAAAGAAAGAAAAAAAAAAAACAGCCAGACATTCATTTAGCACAGTCTACATTTATAGGAAATGTGTCTAGTAGTACAAGCTTCCGGCTATTTTGCAATTTGCTCCCGCTGTTTTTGTGCATTTGGATATTTTAAACACTTTACTGTACAGCTAACCAGTCTTTCTTTGACTTCCATATAATTCATACGCGGTTCGTCCTGGGGCCGCGCGTGTTCCGGGTTGCTTGAGAGCGCGAGCGGGATAATCGATGATCTCAAGAAAGAGAAAATAATCCCGTTGTTATCGATCTCAGAGCTACAGAAAGTATGAAGCCGGCTCTGAATTAACGAGTGATGGATTATACGTTGCTTCGCTAAGCTGTATGGGTGTTTAAATATCCACCTGCTCATCTCGACTCTGATGGGCCTGCAAAGGGTGTGACAGCGTGTTCATTAAGGTAGTATCAATTATGCCTTTTGAAGATTTATTCGCACTCACTCATCGTCTATACGGCTTTATCCTGTGTACAGACTCACGGAGTCCCAGGAGACTTAGGGCACGAGGCTTGTCTTTGGACAAACTCCATACATACAGACCCCTAGGCGGGACTCGAACCCAAATCCTGGAGGTGCTAGGCGACAGGGCTAACTAAGCCACCGAGCCGCCCGATTTATTGTGTGTGGTTATTATTGTTACAGCAGAGGTCTTTTTTTTTTTTTTTTCATGTGAGTCCTGTAACCAGCTTTGTATCTGCGACTTCAAAGGCACATGATTTCCTCTGAAAATCGCGTGTGGCGTTTAACTAAAATCAATCCCACTTTCAGCCCAGGGCCATCACAGACAAAAGCGCTCGTTTTGAGAAAAGTTGTACCTGTTCGATTTTCATACCTGCTACTTAAACCTTTGAGAGAACAAGCTACTGCATTATGGCATCTTGTTGAGTATGTGTAAAAATAACATAAGCGCCAACCGAGATTCAATACTTCAGTGCGCGGCTGACTGTCTGTGCTTGAGTAAGAGTTAACAGTTCCCCTGGTGATGATGCTCAACGAGAAACATGACCATATGCAGTATTTGTCTTTCTGCTTTGGTGCAAATGTTGGCATTGGAAGATACTCTGACACCAGCACATGGCAGGCTGAACTGGAGCTTAAGTGCAATCACTGTCCTATTTATAATAACATTAATTAAGTCATTCCTTCATTATCAATACCGCTTATCATGTACAGAAAGCCTGGAGCCTATCCTGGGAGGCATGTTACACCCTGGACATCGTGCCGGTCCATCGCAATGCACACATGCACACACATTCTCTTACACACTCATTAACACATACTTGTCTAAATGGACTGTGGGAGGACACCAGAGAACTGGGAGGAAACCAATCAATCACGGGGAGAACATGCAAACTCCATGCACACAGACCTGAGGTGGGAATCGAACCCTCAACCCTAAAGGTGTGAGGTGACGGTGCTGCCCCAATGATAATATTTGTTTTTAACATTTACTATTTAAATGCACGTCTGACAACCAGTGAATGGCTGTTTCAGATACTTAATGCATCAATATAGTGTTTCCCAAAGTGTGGGTCATGGCCCCCTGATGGACAGTGATGGTACTGCAGGTAGGTGCATGAATCAGGTTTTATATTTAAAGTTTGAAATTACTATTACATATTTATGATTCAATATTTACATTAGAATTTGAATATTTATGAAAGTTTATCGTATTTAATAAAAACAAAACCATTAAGGAGTTAAATTATTATTATTATTATTATTATTATTATTATTATTATTATTATTATTATTATTATTTATTCGACCCAGTTATAAACCAGAGCATATCCTAAATGTCATTACTAGTGAGGAATCAGAATTTATAATCATGATGATGAAAAAGGGAAATGGAAAGCTGATTTTTGTCTGATGAAAAACAGTCAGGCGAATACAGAATATGTTTGCTGCTTTATACATTAAATGTACTGTATGTGGATGGATTTATTATTTTTTTCCCAATGCACTGCCGCAGGCCCATGAACATAGAATTGTTCAGTTTTTGAGATTAAAAAGTATATAGTTATAGATAAACACCTTCTGAGTGGAAAAAAAAGTCTTAATCATTTTATTTTCTCTGTATTAAATAATTCTTCACTTTTATAAGTGCAACCAAGCTACATGAATATCCTGAAAATACATCAGTACACATAAGACACCGCTGATGTTGTAATATGATGTTGTATATATAAAAGAAAGGAGTACAACCACAAAAATGGAGGCCTACAAAGGCTAAATGTTAGCACAGCCAATTTTGTACTGTGTGTGTACTGTATATGTGTGTGTATGTGTGTATGGGAATGAGAGATGACAGGGGTCAGGCGCTGTGTTAAACACAGAGGACCTGACCTGTGTGTGACATTTGAAGGCTCTTTATGCATGCAGCATTTTACAGACTTCAACAGGGGGATGTTTAGCGCTCCAGGGGATTGAAAGGAGAGGACAGTGAAGACATTGTCCACTTAAAGCATAATAATAATAATAATAATAATAATAATAATAATAATAACCCCTGATAGCCATAATTCAGAAGGCTGATATCACACAAGAACACAATCACAACTCACAAATCTCATCTCTCTCTCTCTCTCTCTCACACACACACACACACACACACTCACTCACTCACTCACTCTCTCAGGAGAGACCGCAGTCTCCTGCCATACCTACTGTATAAACCCAAGGTAACTGATGACTCATTATCCTGCAGCACTCTGGAGTCAATCTGAGATAAAAAAGAAGTGATGAAAATTTTTTACAGTAAACCTTATTTCAAACAAATGTGAACAAAACAGGTTAAAATGACCAAATATTAGCACTGAGATAAACACCCTCCCCCAACACACACGTACCCCAACGACCGCTACTCCAGCCAAATATGAAAGAAAAAAAAAAAGGCATCATTTTACCTGTAGGCCGTGATCTAGAACGCACATGGCATTTACTGTACATTAGCCCTTAATTATAACTGACGTAAACATTCATACTTGGTTATAAACACTTGTTCTAATAGTTTTGTCAGCTTGTGCCATGACACTTTGACGTTATGACAAGTGACCTTGTAGCCCGGGATATTTTTTCGGTGTCGGCGTGTCATGATGTTAATTATGTGACGCGCTGTAGCATGGCAAGTGTGGCTGGTGGCAAAGCCTGAACAAAAGGTGCTCTGTAGTATCTCAAATCCTCAAATTTTGCAAATTTAGCATTATATTATCTCAGCTTGGAAATGTCACATAACCACAAAGTTAAAAACGTAGACTTTATGACAGTAATTTATAAATATTTCCTAAATTTAGTATTTGTCATAAAAGGCTTACGTAGGTGCCATGTAGCCTTCTGACTAGCTTTCAGTAACATTAGCATAAGGAACAACCAAGTAAACAAACAATAAAACAAACAAACAAACAAACAAAAAGCCATAAACGTGTCTTAGTGACAAATTTGATTGATGATGCTAAGTGTAGCTAGCGGACAGCCTAGCGCCTAGCTAATAGCAAAGCTTAAATGTTATATATTCAACAAACACTTGAGACTAGACCCCAAACTACATAAGTAATGTAGTGTACTGATATTGTAAATTGATCTGTATGCCATTTCTATAAACTCTTCCATTTATACTGACCTGCCATAGCATTATGACCACCCCCCTAATACTGAGTAGGTCCCCATTTTTCCAGCCCTTATCCATCGAGACTTGGACACCACCAGACCTCTGAAGGTCTTCTCTGACAAGTGGTGGCTATAATGGTTAAGGCTCTGCATTACTGATCAGAAGTTTGGGGGTTCAAGCCCTAGCACAGCTAAGCTGCCACTGCTAAGCCCTTGAGCAAGGCCATTAACCCTGTCTGCTCCAGGGCACTGTATCCTGGCTGACCCTGCACTCTAACACCCAGCTTCCTAAATGCAAAAAAGTCATTTTACTGTGCTGTAAGGTACATGGTACAAGTAATAGCATCTTAATCTTTATATCCTGTAAGTTGCAAGGTGGGGCCTCCATAGATCAGATTCTTGCAGCACATTGCACAGATGCTCAATCAGGCTGAGGTTTGGGGAATTAGGAGGCCATAGATTTTTGCAGTGTGGCAGGTCACATTATACTACTGAAAGAGGACACAGTCATCAAGAATGCCTTTTTCATGATGGGGTGTACAGCAACAATGTTTAAGTGGGTCGTATGTGTCAAAGTAACATCTTCATGAATGGCAGGACCCAAGGTTTCCCAGCAGAACACTGCATGGAACATCGTTCTGCCTCTGCCAAGTTGCCTTATTCCCAGACTGCATCCTGGAGCCATCTCTTCCTCAGGTTAACTCTCAGACTATCGGACTACCTTGCTATCGGAACCACACGTATCCAGCCACGATGTAAAAGAAAATGTGACTTTAGAGACAATTTTGGTGATGGACACGGGTCAGCATGGGCATCCTGACCGGTCTGCAGCTACACAGCCCCATATGCAACAAGGTGCAATGCACTGTGTGTTCTGACTCCTTACTATCGGAACCTGAATTAACGTTTTTAGCCATTTGAGCTACAGTAGGTCTTCTCTATTGGATCAGACCTCATGGGCCCACCTTCATTCTCGACGTGCATCACTCAGCCTTTGCCGGCAATGACCCTGTAGTTGGTTCAACTCCTGTCCACTGCATACTGGGAACATAAGAGCTGAAAAAGAGTTGCAGTTTTGGATTTGCTCTGACCCAGTCACCTAACCATCACAAGTTGGTCCTTGTGAAAGTCGCTCAAATCTTTACGCTTGCCCATTGTTTCTGCTTCCAACACATCAATTCCTGGGACAAAATGTTCACTTGCTGCTCAATTTACCCTACCCACCCTACCCTACCCTACCCACTTCTAGACACCATTATAACGAGATGGTGTTATGTTCACTATGTTCACTTATGTTCACTTCACCTGTGAGTGGTCATAATGTTATAGCTGATGGGTGCAAATCACCAGACTTAATTTAACTAGTTAGTTTTCTATCCATCCCTCCATTCATCCATCTAGGAACCTCAGTAGTCCAACCAGGGACCGTGGAGGCCAATAGTGACTATTGTATTTATTCCCATTTGTATGACCGTGGTAGCACCTCCGATCAGCATTTACACTTTGAACTGTGGGACAGAACCAGAGAACCCGGTGGAAACCTACCAAGAATGGGGAGAACATGCAATCTGCAGTTAGTTTTACAGTAATGAAATATGTAAGAGAAGAATCAACTTCAAGCAGAGAAGACAAGAAAGTTTTTTTTCTTTCAGTTGATTGTGTACATACTGTATATAACCTTTAACCTTTTTTAGTGAGGGTCAGGTTTTTTCTTTTTAGCGCTTAACTGTTGCAGTGAAACTTGGAACAGTGGATCTAACCTTATCCATTGTACTTATTAATGATCAGACCTTGAGCTTAATCCACAGTACAGCTAAGTCTTTATAGTAAGGACTGGTTCTGAATATTTGAGGCTAAGAATCCCACTTGTAGACCACTAGAGAAAACCTGAACACGGCTAGCATAGTTCTTGTATTGGCAAAAATCCTGCATTCCTACAGATCCCCCTGGTGGCTAGGGGTCCCAAAGCAACTGCTTATACCACTTATACTGTATATAGAAACGACTCTGGTCTCAGTGCTGAATCAATCTGCCTTTTTCTTTGCCTCAGTCACTGCATCTATCTTTGGTCATGCATCTTTCATTACTAAATCTCTCTCTCTCTCTCTCTCTCTCTCTCTCTCTCGCTCTCTCTGGGGTGTTCAGATCCATTACCATCTACTCGTTCATGACAAATCTGGCCCTGTCAGCAGAACATCATAATCAAATTGTTTCAAAGGTCATTTAACATCGGCGCTCAAGGGAAAGTCTAAAACCCAGCCTCCGGAGACCCCGGGTCCAATTTATGTGTCAGAGATGAATAGAGGAATGAAACATTTACTGAGAAAATGAACTGGCCAAGCCCCGGTTATGACTCCGTGTGACACTTCATCTGCACACCCTGCCCCCTTTTTTATTTTATATATATATATTCAGAATTTTCACACAATCGAAGCGAATATGACTTCATTTTTCAGGAAGAATTTACCTGATAGAGGGACACATTTTCTCTTCATGAGTCATGCTGTTTGAAATCTGTTGTACTGTTAAAAAGATGGTTTATGCTTCCGAATCACACAAGTGTAAAATTGGCAGTGCAAACATTCCGGCTGACTGACTGCTCGGTACAAATTGTTAGAAAGCGACTTTTGTTTATGAATTAGATTTCTTTTATAATTAGTTACATTGTTTGCTAGGTAATTGATGCCATCAGTGGTTATTATGCCTCTGCAACTTTTTTTTCTTTCTTTCTTTTTTTTTTCCCAAAGAGCACCAAAGCATAATTTCACGCCAATAGGAATAATTTATTCCCCAAGCTTAAATTAATTGTTCAGTTAACTTATGCTGGAAGTTATTATCCGTAGCGATATTCAGATCCAGCGAACTGTATTTGGTGCATTATATCGAAAGCCCCCCCCCAAAAAAATCTCGTTTGTAAACCAGTCATCCACTTCAGCAATCAAGGGCGAGACGAGACTCATGCATATTTATAGTTTTAATTTACTATATATCAGTTAAAGTGCAAAGCCTTTTGTAGTATGAATTTTATATAATAAGAGTTTGTCTTTCGAGAGCGTGTCAATGCTGGATCGAGATCGTGTCAATGCAATCACTGAGTTAAATGAACACATCTTTCTATTTCCTGTCTTTACTGGGTCTGGATGATGATGCCGGGTTGTGTGATGAATAAATCAATCAGTTCTAATAGGAAAGTAATCAGTAACAGAATTTGTGTGTCATATTATGCAGTCTGTCATAAAGCAGCATTACTGTTACTGTCCTATGTCCTGGACTAGTGAATTATTTTTTTTTTAAATAATGTCCAAAAAGGTTTTTTCTCCTTATATCCAACAATCAACATTATAGAGTCGCTAAAGAAGGTCATCCGATGTTTTAACCAAGTGTAGGTAGTGCAGCAGAACATCTGTAAAAATAATTAATCACTTGTGATAGGACATTATTGTCTGCCTGTTATAGGTAGGTGGATATACCCTTTTATAACAAAAAAAAAAAAAAAATGAAACCCGTAGGCAGTATTGAGGTCAAAATATGCATGACTGAAATAATTATGCAAACAGCAAAAATCAGTTCAACACAGAGCAAAATGGAAGAAATGTGCAATTCTGATGATACAGTGTCCCAATTGGGTTGACTGGTTTTAGTCCAGTTTGTACTGTTAAAATAAAATTGGATAATTCCAAGGGTGCATGATTTAAATTTTTTTTTTAAAACTCCAGAAATGGTTCAGCCAAGTTTAAGTCTCTGACTGATGCATTGGCAGTAATTGGCTCCAGTGCATGGTAATGGCCTGTTGAGTAACTCCTCTTCTACATTGATTTCTTACTGAACACCAGTGCATGCAAAAGTGCTTCATACAATAGCAAGACCACTGAGGGAAATCAATTTCTTCTTGATCAAGCTTGAAGCATTCTTTAAATGCTGTGTGCCAGTAGTTGATGAGAAGTGGGGAAGGAAATGCTTTGAAAAACAAATGAATAAGGCTGATATGCATATTGGGACCATAGACCAGAAAAGTGCGTGACGTTTGGAGTCACATACTATATGCTCTAGCCTGTGAAATATGAGCAGTAAGGCTTACGGTTAAGAGTGTTTCTCTTGTTCAGCACCATTCTAGAGTTGATCAATACTACCCAGGTACATAGTGTAATGGCATCTGCATTCCTTCTTTATGATGCAGGCCAATTTGTGGTATAACAACACTAAGGACACGCCAGCCTTATAAGGAATTTGCTTGCCTGACGTGTTGATCACCCAGTAGATCCAAGTCAGCATAAGGCCTTATGATCCCTTTTGTTTCCACGTTTTTAACTGTTAAACAAGCACGTGATTCAAAAATATATACAGTATAAATGGTTCATTCTGGAAATTAGTCTTAGATTTGAGCTACCAAAATCTGTTTGTTCAAATATAATAATCCAATATCATTCTATGATCTTGAGTGGGGCCCAGTCTAATCCTGACCTATGGTCTATGGTCTTGCATTGAGACCAAAAGAAAAGTTGGAAGTTCTTGTGGCAGAAATGATTCCCCTGTAAGTTTTCCAAAGGAACTTGAGAACCAGGAAGATCTGCTCCTTGCGATAAAAGAAGAGCCAACTGTGCAACTTACATTAACTTTATGCCCCTTGGTCAGATTCTGAGGCATGTATGAGACAGAGACTAGAAAGACTTTTTGCAGAAGAGCTGTGGCTGTGGCTAGAATATTTTGCCTCCTTTACACTTTTAAGGAGAACCTCAGAGAAGATCTCCAGCTTCACCAAGTTCAGAAGAGCCAGTTGAGGTAGATTAGGCACCTTTGCAAACATACCCCATGCTCATCCTCTGCTAGAGCAATATCAAACATGTCCCATTTGATGGGGAGCCCTGGGGAGACCCTGTGCCCAATGGAGAGATTATATACAGTAGTATCTCACAGTTGACTCTGAATCATGTGGTAATCCCCAAAAGAGCTGGTAGTCTTCTCACCCCGTTGCTAGTATTATATGTAGCGAAATGAAAAGGAAAGAAATAAAGAAATTGATGCTGTTCCCAGGGTTCCTGTTGCTGATCCTAAATCAACAATAAAGAGTCCGTCTTAACAGTTAAATCTCCCCAGTGTTGAATTAACTAGCCTAACCTGCATGTCTATGGACAACCCACCAAGCACGGGGGAGAACATGAAACTCCATGCACACAGCGGAAATTGAACCCAGACCCTGGAGGTGCAGGGCGACAGCGCTAACCTCTACACCACCATGCCACCTAAACTTCTACTCATCTATACCCAATATATCCTTTCCACCTCGGTTTCCCCAGTAGACACATTTCGCAAAATCTCTCTTCTGCACATATTATTTTAGCATTCCTCAAAGATACATGAGAATGGGGAAGTACCCTTGAAATAGCTGTTTACTTGTGTATTATACTTGCAGGCCCTCAAGCAAGCACTCGAGCTAACACAGAAAATGCATAGTCTAAAGTACAACCTTAATTTGCATTAGACAGTGGGAAGGGGGGGGGGAAGAAAAGAAAAGAAAAACGTTGAGTATCCAAGAGCACATAAAGAACAAGTAATAATCACAACCTTCTGAGTGCTATTCTGAGCACAGCCTGAGTTTACATTAATCAATACACTCATTACAATAGAGGAGTCAGACCCTCACAAAAAGCAAAAATTGAAAGCAATTGTGAGAATCACATTGAAGCCAAATGAACAGAATAATGAGCAATCTTTTTAGATGAGCATCCCTGAGATTTTCATACCCTTTGTGTGATAAGAGCATAGAGTGGTATAGCGTCCATGCTAATTAAGACAAAGTCTTCTGTCCTTTTTAACGCAAACATTGCTGATTGTGCTGATTTGATCCTTTCTCAAGCAACAACAGGAGGCTTCTTCAGGGGAAAGCCAATAAAGGCTTTGCCGTGATACGCGAATCAATCGTATTCTTCCGGCATATAGAGTAAGGAGCTAATTCACACAGATACGTCCAAATAAAAAGCTGCGATCACATACAGTACCAAACCCGCTTCAAGGTTTATAACATTTTAACAGAGAGCAGCTCTGGTGACGTCACACCACTAAGCGCTCTGGAGATTAGGTATCTAAAGTACTTATGACACGATTTTACTTGTTACTTAAGCATATTGTATACAGTTTAGCACCAGTACATCTAATCAGTTTTATGGCTTGCGTCTATTTGGCATTAGAGCAGTGTAATATTGGAGCACCTAATCGGTCCTGCTCTCTGAGTGGAAATGATACTTTCCTTTTTCTTTGGCTGGCATCTATTTACTGTAGCTAATGTATTCAGAATAGTATAGTTAGCACATTTCTTTTAGCCTGATAAAGATCGAAGAGCATTGGAGGCCATGGACAATCCCTGTAGTAAATAAACAGCCGTTTGCTGGGGTCACTCACAACCCCATGCACGACCGATGACTTTGACATTTTGATGTCACATCCTAGAGAGAATGCTGGTTTATCAAAGGGGTGCAGTTCAAGTTAAATATATAATGCGAGATATATAATGTGAGAAGAAACTGGAGAACCCAGAGGAAACCCAAAAAGATCCTGAGAAACATGGAGCTGTGGTGCACTCACTCTCACTCATACAGAACTCTATATAGCTTATCCTTTAGAGAGTCACAGAGGGCCTGGAGCCTATCCCAGAGGACTAGGCAGGGGTACACCCTGAACAGGTTGACAATCCATCACAGGGAACAATCACACACAGAGTATGTCCATGGACTGTGTGAGGAAACAAGTCCATGTCCATGCAAAGGAGTCCATGTACTGTAAACCCTACGTTCACAGACCTGAGGCGGGACACCTGGAGGTGCAAGGCCACAATGCTAACCACTACACTACCACGAGAGCCAGCTATTAATTCATTCTCCTTTCTATGGTCATTTTAACCTGCTGTAAAACTATTCATTCATCAGTTAGAGATATGCTGCATAGCTTTCTTTTACATCATTAAACATAATGCAGACAGATAGTTTTGAAAAAGTGAAAGCCCCTAAGGCATTACGCCAAAAATATTTATAAGGGAAGTTTAAAAACAGCCTGGCTCATCATTAGACACAAATGCTTGCTGTTTCCAGAAAAGGAAGTCGCCTAACCCAAGAGGTGAAAGGTTCTGTTTGCTAAACTTGTATAATCATAATCCTACTGGAACAGTGTAGAGAGTTGCTACTGATCCTTCTTATGTATTTTCTTCCTCTCTATTTTTACAGCTTAACCCAGCACACCCATTTGATTATAGATTATACCTGCAATTTCTGAATCTATATATAAATCAACGGATTCGTTCAGGAATAATTCGACAATGAAACAAATGGAATGAAAACAAATGTTCATGTGAATGCTTTGAAGAAAATAAAGAGTTCAAGGTGTTGACTTGGCCTCCAACTTCCCCAAGTCTTATGGAAGTCATGCCTCATCAGGTCAGGGCTGTTTTAGCGGACCAGTGGGGACCTAAATTGTGTTAAGCAGTTGTTCGTCATGTTGCGGCTGATTGGTGTATCTGTTGGTCCATAAATATTTGGACAACGACGCAATTTCTGTCATTTTGCCTATGTGCACCACCAAAGATTAAAATTAAGTGTAAAATTTCAGCAGTAATTGAAGGCATGAATATCATTATTGAATTTGCAGCCATGTTTTTATTTATTTATTTATTTATTTATTTTTTACAAAAAACATCTCACTATTCTCATAAGATTCCTCTGGCAACCATATGTACCCATGGCATAACACTGCCTCCACAATGATAGACAGATGATGTGATAGCCCATAATACTTCCCACACACCCCTACATACACACAAAATGGCCTTTCTGTTTTTGAGTGGTACCAGTGGTTTGGTTCTTGAGGTTAACCCTATGTATTCACCTTCATGAAAGCATCTCTTCATTGTAGACTTTGACAATGAGAAGTGTCCTCCCTCCAGAGTGTTCTCGACTTGGCTAGATGTTGTGAAGGGGTCTACTTGTTTTTCTTAGTCTTCCAGGCCTTTTGGTTTTACTGAGTAAGCCAGTTTGTTCCTTCTTTTTAAGAATGTACCAGCTTGATAATTTGGCCAATCTGTTTTTAGCCTAAACGTGGCCTCCTTCAGCACCTCTTTGGAACGCATATTGAGAGTTCCCATGAACAGCTGGAAAATGCATATTCAGTCACATACCCAACTGCGTTTGAGTGGCAGGAAAAGAAATGTGTGTGTTTATACTGTATATAGTCCTTCCTGTTAACTTTCACTGAGTAAAATACCTGATACTTGACAGGCAACTTATCAACAACTTGCGGGAAGGAGCGAATTTGTCTATGGGAACTGTAAACATAAACACCACTTGCACATTACAGGAACTCGGCTAGAAGTTCTTGTCACATCCTCTGTATAGCCATTTCCCGCATGTTTAAGCCATTAAAGAAGTCACATGACGGGGACAAGGACATGACGCAGGCAGTCCTATCATGGCTCCAGTGTACCAGAAAACGTTCTATCTTTGTGGTATTCAAGAACTCATGGAATGCTGGGACAAGTGCATTAGTATAGCAGGGGATTATACCCTCAGAGTCCCTCTCATTACCGTGTTCTTTTATTCTGCACAGTCAAAAGTCCTGGTTTGATTTGAACACAAAATTCAAAAAACCATTGTTGCCCAAGATGGTTTAACATATCATCTGAATCATCCCAGTTTGACTTGAATGCCCCTCGTATTTATGGACCTGACCGTATGTGCCCTTGAGGCTGCCACAAACTCATTCAAATAAACTCATTCAATTCCAAAGCTTGGATTTTCTCCTTAACTGTGCTACCATATTTTGTCAATATTTTATTGACAGTGTTAAGCGCATAAGAATTAGTTACAAGTTGGAACATTTTTTATGTGCCAACAGCGCAGTGCAAATGATGCAGAGATTGAAAGACATTAACAGTGAAGAATGAATATAGACTATAGAATAACACTTTCATTCATTCGAGGTTGAACACTGAAGAATAACATTCTCATTAGAGCTGAGACCGTATGGCCTTCATATTTAGAGCTAAGACAAGCAGCCTCTGACATCAGTAGGAAGCAGATTTCGAAGTGGGAGTCAATTCTGCTTTCATTTATTGATCTTTTTATAGGTCTGATCCCACAGTATATACAATATAATAACCTGGGGGAGTTACACTACAGTTCAAGCAGCACTTCTGCAAGCACACGTTGAGGGATTGGGAAAAAAGAAATCAATATGGTTGCGATGTTCATATTTGCAGAGATCCACATGAGGCAGTGAAGTTAATAGCTATATGGAAATATGGCTTTATGGGTGGAGGTGAAAATTACAACAGGAGAAAATAACTACATAAATTGTAAATCCAGAAAGTCATATAGGAAACACTCAGATAATATATTCGGAGAATTACCAAAAAAAAAAAAAAAAAAAAAAAATTTACATCATAATGTATGGATGTTTAAGGGATAAGATTTATAAGTCCCAGGTAAAGTTTACTATTCAGCACTTCCAGGAGATTCTCCATGACATGGCTCTGGGGGACTGTGGATAATTTTATTCAGCATTGATTTAAAATCATTCTGTTGACTTAATCAATTGTCATCATATGATGGATTGGCTGTTTCTTATGTGTTCCCGGTTGCTTGGAATGAAAACATCACTATACTGGCTGATATTCCCCATGTTAACTGCCATCAGCTTATTGGCAAATAAGTTGGCATCAAGTGGCAACCTCGGGTTCTGAAACATAAAGCCAGCACAGAGGTGGAAAAACATCCAGTTCCTCAAATATCCACTTGGAGCTTGCTCCAGAAATCCCCATAGACCCCCCCCCCCCCCCATGTTAAAATACCCAAATTTACAACAGAAATAAACATTTATAGCCTGGAACAAAAAAAGATTTTTGTCAGATTTTCATTTCATGATAACTGTACAAGGGGCAGATTTTTATACAACTCATCGTGTCCAGTACAGAGCAAAAGTTTGGACACACCTTCTCATTCAAAGTGTTTGAATTTGTATTATGGCAAGAAAAAAGCAGCTAAGTAAAGAAAAACGAGTGGCCATAATTACTTTAAGAAATGAAGGTCAGTCAGTCCAAAAAATTGGGAAAACTTTGAAAGTGTCCCCAAGTGCAGTCACAAAAACCATCGAGCGCTACGAAGAAACTGGCTCACATGCGGACCGCCCCAGGAAAGGAAGACCAAGAGTCGCCTCTGCTGCGGAGGATAAGTTCATCCGAGTCACCAGCCTCAGAAATCGCAGGTTAACAGCAGCTCAGATCAGAGAGCAGGTCAATGCCACACAGAGTTCTAGCAGCAGACACGTCTCTAGAACGACTGTTAAGAGGAGACTGTGTGAATCAGGCCTTCATGGTAGAAGATCTGCTAGGAAACCACTGCTAAGGACAGGCAACAAGCAGAAGAGACGCGTTTGGGCTAAAGAACACAATCAAGAAAACTCTTTGAATGAGAAGGTGTGTCCAAACTTTTGGTCTGCACTGTATGTTAATGATATTAAGCCATAAAATACTGCATAAGGGGACATAATAAAGGGTTTGGCTGATGTGAATGCAGTTTACAGTAGCTAACGAGCCAACTGGAATCGTTGTAGTTTACCTTGCCAGACGAAATGTTGGAGGTGACACTGGACAACATGTGTGGCAGTGGTCTCCAACATTTTTTGAACCATAAACCAGTTTTTCATAAGTCATTTTTTGACGGATAAGCCATCGCGCACTCATGGCCAGTTTC
Organism: Clarias macrocephalus; assembly: GCA_011419295.1. NCBI lineage: Eukaryota > Metazoa > Chordata > Actinopteri > Siluriformes > Clariidae > Clarias > Clarias macrocephalus. Next base: position 92,969 of record JAAGKR010001146.1, read on the forward strand.
CTTGTGCTTTCCCTGAGTTTCTTCCCATGTGACGAGGTGGCTCCAACAAGGAGTGATGGGAGACAATGACACCTGAAGCATATTCGTGCTGTCCAGTCCAGTCTGCTCAGTAATTCCGCTTTTTGTTGCCGTCACTGCAGACAATTCCGTTTCATAAAGATAGGTTGTTGGAAAAGGAAGCAGGGTTTTCAGTGCTTTGTGGCGATCACAGGAAACATCCGCTGTGATTTTAATCCATAACGTCGGCAGAGTTGAAGTTGCCTCAAACATACTTTTAAGGCCACAGCTATCATACAGGGCGGGTTGGAGCATGTGAATCACCTGTTGAGATGTAATTTAGGTAGGACTATTGGCATTTTCTTTTAAATGCAGTTTTCTTTCTGTTGGCAGTCTCAGAGTCTCATCTGCTTGTCTCATCACTGGGTATTTCCTTTTCAAAGAAGCTTTTTCGTTCACCCATTTTTAGCTAGAGTTAGCTTGTAACATTAGCGAATTTCTTTAGTGCAGCAAAACCGAGAGAAAAGTGTGGGAAAGTGGTACAGACAGAAGCGAGGGAGAGATTATCTGATTATTTTTCAAAATAAAACAGACTCTGATAGTCAGTAAAATGTACTGTAGTTCACCGGTTTTCCTTCTTTCAAATACTTTTTAGTCTGTCCTGACTACTACAGACCAGGAACATCCCATAAAGCACTGCAGGTTTGGAGTTGCTCTGTCCCAGTCCTCTAGCCATCACAATTTGGCCCTTAAATCTTTATGTTTGCCCATTCTTTTCTGCTCCTAACACATCAACCTTAGGGGAAATATATATCCTAATATATCCCACCCACTTCCAGCCACTATTGTAACGAGATATTGAAAATGTACTGCTGTGATAAAGGCCAAATTGTGATGACTAGACAGCTGGGTCAGACAACTCAGGAAGAAAAACCGGCGAACCGGGGACAGGGTCATGGGTGGCCAAGGCTCAGTGATTCACATGGGGAGTGAAGTTTGACCCGTTTAGTCGGATCCAATAGATGAGCTCCTGTAGCTCAAATTGAGGAAAAGCTTAATGCTCGTCCCAATATAAAGGTGTCAGAACACACAGGTCATTACTGTTTTGGTGGCAAAGCGGGACCTACTCAATACTTTCTGTGCGGTCCATTACTGGTCCACAGCCCGGGAGTTGGGGACCACTGATGTATGGTATGGATGACGGACTTCAATCAAATGCGAAGTAACGCTAGAAAATACATTAACCTTAGAATTTAACAAAGCTGCAGCTACCTTGTGGTAAGTGTGGTGTATGGAGAGAGGAAGAGCCGGGAGACTGCACTTAGCAATAGCTCCAGGATAACAGATTAGCATAGAGAGCCGGTGAATCACTTGCATAGGGATTTCCACACTATACCTTCATTCTGAAAAAATGTAAACATCGTCCACACCAGTCTGGTATCATGCTATCTCGAATATAATATATATAATAATATGGTATCGTGCTAATCTAGAATACAGCGATCATTCTCTATATTGTTTGTCAGCCGTTTTAGTTTAGCACTCCTCGTCTGTACACACATTCCAATCTAGCTAACCATAAAAAAAGCGTAGAAGCTTTTTAACGGTGTTATTTGCCGTTACCGTATAGCCACATTACATTTGCAAGCGAACATATTCTGTACGCGAGCTGTAACCAAACAAACATCGGCCAAATTTTTTTTTTTAAACATCCCCCCCCCCCCCGCCCCGCCCCGTACTGTATACAGGATAAAGCTGTTAGACGATGAGTGCACGAGTGAGTGAGTGTATTGGTATGAAATCAGAATTTTACAATCGGCACCTCCTTATCATTGACCATTTGTTGGATGAGACTGGATAAAAAAGAAAAAGAAAAAATATACATTTTTATTTATGAGCAAAAAAATCTACATGTAGTCAAACAACAGATGTCAGGCCAAACCAAAAGCAATACAGCAATATTTACAAAATGTACTCGCTCCATCAATAGCAGCAACCAGGAAGCCACTGTCTGGCACTCTAAACATTTGCACCTAACCTGTGAAGCTGAATAAATGATTCCTGTGATGGAAAGTGGAATAGGAGCTAGCTGAAACAATATTAGATTGCACCCAAAGTGCCTGTGCCACTCTCTGGTTTTGTAGACTGTTGTTGCTACTATAATTTGCAAGTTCATAGCTCTCTTATTTCTCTGTCTCTCTCTGTCTCCATCTATTTGTCTGCCCATCTCCTCTTTCTGAAACCTTTTAAGCCTGTCACTTGATATAACCAAGACTGTGATGACCCAGAGGATGATGGAGGAATTCTGTGGCTGTGAGCCGAGAGATCCCTGAAGGCCTCGGCGGCTTTCCAGCTGAATCAGAGCTTTATAGCGCACCATCGAAATTCATGTCATACTCTAAAGAAATGAAAGATTTTTTTTTTTTAAAGGGTTAATTGTAAAAGCTTGGAGTCTGGAGGTTTTATAATGAGGAGTCACCAGCGTGAGCCATCAGCGGTCCGATCAACAGAGCACTCGGAGAGCAGTAAATCCTACAAATCTTGTTAGGTTTGGGAGAAATCCTATTTTTGCAACGTGAAAAAAGCTCAGACAATTACCCTCAGCTTGAACATGTTCGACTGATCAGGTTCTGTCAGCTTTATCTGAGTTCAAATGCCGTTTATAAAGAGTCAGGACAATGTACTAACAAGGAGTTCTGCTGAGCTCCAGTCTTATCTGTAGGGAAAGTATAAAGGCAAGGGCACTTCACCTGTTCACACAGAATTTGGTGCCATTTCCTGTTCGCCTTAAGCCGGCTTTTAAGATTTGCGGACTGATTCTGCTGTCGCAGGCAAAAAAAAAAAAGAAGAAAAAAAAAAAAGCGGCCATTGAAAGGGAATTCTTTGGACACAACAGTTTTGAAGCTGAAGCTGAAGAAGCCGATGGTGTGTGACAAATATGATAAGATAGTTAAGATGGTATTGGATTTTCTGCAACATTTCACTAGCAGCTATAAATTTGTCTTGTACAGGGGGTGCAGGGCTTATTTGTAGCTGCATGTCTGAGAAGGTAACCAACGACGGATTGCATAATGAACGTTAAAGCCCGTTTTTCTAAGCAAGTGGCCCAAACAAACCTCAATAGCTCCAAACAGTCTGACACATCTTCTCCATTTAGAGATTAGACGAGGTAGGAGAACCAGTTTTTTTTTTTTTTTTCCCCCGAATCAGTGTCTATCCCACTCTACGGTACAATCTCCATTACAATCCTGTTTGCGGTGAGTCCAGGTCCATTTTTAAAGGGGAACTTGATTTTACCAAAGTAGTAGAGTATTTGGAGCTCTTCAACATGATGTGTCTCGGACCTTAAAAACAAGCGATCGAGGAGTCGAGGGAGCAAAGGTGACGCGGGAATCAAACGGATCCTCACAACGCGAATTTGCGCCAACGTTCAGAGACCCAGTTTAATGAATGTGTCCATAGAGGATTTTTTTTATGCGAGTGCATGCCAGATTGAGGGCGACACGGAAGTCTAGTCTCGAATCGGACAAACATTAATGTTGGGAAATCTCTTAGCTGGATTCCTTAGAAAAGTAATAGCACACCCTTCTCCTGAGAGCACCTCCTTTGAGTTACATCTTGTATTATTTCCTAAACTTGTCTCGTTTTTTTTAAAGACATGATGGTCAGTTGTTCTGGAAAAGTTCTTGCAATTGCATTTGCAAAACCCATCGAGCACCATCATGAACCTGGCTCTCAAAGACCTTCCCAGGAAAGCAAGACCAAAACCGCAGAGAAGTTCATTTAGAGTCACCAGCCTCAGAAATCACCAGTTAACAACCAGCACTTTAGATTAGAGCCGTTATGAAGCTTTAAAGAGCGCGAGTAGCAGATACACCTCAATATCAACTTTTCAAAGGAAATGATTGTATACTTTTGGACGCCATCAGCATTGTTTTGCAATGTATAAAGAAATAAAAACCAGGAAAGACCATGGAATTAGAAGATGTGTCCAAACTTTTAACTGGTGGTGTATGTTAAATGAAAATTTTAAACCCGTCGTAAAAATGCAGAAATATCGTCGACAGACTAAAGTTCCCGGGCAATATGTTTTCTTTTGAGATCATGTTGAGTAGCATTTGTTAGTTTAACAGAATACTGGATGATGACTTTGAACTATGCAGCCTGTCCATTCTTATAAATGCAACACAACTTATGCAGTGTGCTATAGTTAAACTCACTGACATTATGTAATCGGAACACCTGTTTTCCGGTGCATTCAGAGTTACTTTAAGTGGCAGCAGGATAAGGTTTCGACTGTGGCAGCCTAATGAGCTCCTGGGATTTTCCACAAACCACAATTTCAAGAGTTTACAAAAGACAAGAGACATTGAGTGAGCAATAGTTCTGGAAGTGGAAACACCCTGCTGATGGGAGAGCTAATGCGGAGAACAGCCACAGTAACGTGGTGCGCAGAAAAGCAACTATATTCATATTCAGCCATTTTTTTTTTGCTCAGGTTATTATATTGTCTAACATTTGAGAGACTAGAATTAAACTGTCTTTCTTAATCATCTTTCACTTTTATCCATTCAGTATGTACATTCAAAAGTTTCCACATGTCTGCTTAAGTGGAAATTTTGAACGTCAACTTTTACTCAAGAATTTACTTCACCTTTAAGTAAAAAGATTCTTTATGTTTTGTTATTTACAGCTAATTCATGTTATAAAATATAATTACAGTTTAACACACTTTAGAATGACTGAGGAACGCAGCTTTAATTATGTCTTCTTTATCTTTGAAAACTGTGAGTCGCGTGTCTTTTAGAAGGTTAAGCTTTTTAGAAAAGGAGAGAGCGTGTGGGAGTGAAAAATAGTATCGAATGTATGACCTTGGGTACTAGGACTTGGAAGAGGCTGTGCAGTAAATACTGTATGCTGTTAGTTTTGGTCTTGCTTTCCTGGGATGGTCTTCATGAGAGCCAGTTTCATCATGGTGCTTGATGGGTTTTGACAATACTGTTATTGCAAGAACTGTTTGTATCTTAAAATAACAACTGACGGTTGCTGTTGTAGTTATTTAATTACCTAATGCCATATGTGTTATTTCGTAGTTTTGAAAAATCCAGTATTGTTCTAGAATGTAGAAAATAAATCCAAACTTGTGTCCAAACTTTTGACTTGCATGAAACCCATGGGTACACGATTGGATTGGGATTTGGGGAGTTTGGAGACCAGGTTGGCGACCTTAGGCTCTTTGCCTGGTGGGACTTGCGCGGGCAGACTGTGGTGCACTGGGTGTTCTGGTGGCTTTCTATCGTGACTTTTTACAGTGATTTTTGCTGCATTGGCTTTTCTGTTGGGTTGGAAAATACGTGGTGGCCTTTGGTCCCCTGAGGGTGAGCCTTGGGTGCCACCATTTTACTTTGTTGTATAATTAATAATCAGTGGCCATAGCCAGTCTTTACATATCCTTAGTTTTGGTTTGCACTTGTATCAATACCATGTGCATTTGTTTCAGCATTTGTCTTGAAATTGATTGTCGTCCTTAGTGCAAACCAAGATGCTGACATCATCCAAAAACAATGAAACAAAAACAACAACGACACCAAAACAGTAACCACAAAAACAGCCAACCCCAACCCCCAATAAATAAAGAAATAAAGAAATAAATGCCTTCAGCGTTTCTACTAGTTAGTCCTTGTTTTTAGTTATTTACAGAATATGTATTTCTCTAGTCAATTCTAAGTTTTTTAGTTTAACATTCAGACCAAGGTTTTTTTTTATTAGAAAAAGTAATTGTATTAAATTACATATTATATAAAAAATTGTGTATTTTCTGTTTCCATGCTTTTATTACAGCTTGTATTTTGTTCTTGCTTTTGAAAGTTATAAAGGGTTAAGTTGAGCTTTATACGTGTGGCTTGTACTCTGACTTAATCATATAATTTTTTTTTTTTTTATTGGAAACAAAGCCAAATTGAAACACATGCTATTTTCTCTTTATTGATATGATAAATTAATTTTTTACTGCATAGAAATATTATTTAATATATAATTACTGGCCAGATGTGCAATGATGCCATATGGATAAATTAAATGTGTGAGCTTTATTAGAGTAGACAAATTAGGTTTTCTAAGATCTCTTGAATGTCTTGAAGATAAAAATGTTTTATGGTTTTAATAAATAGAATAAATAAATTTAAAAAATGAAGAAAAAAAATAGGCATGGTACCTGCAGTTGGATTGAGCTGGTAGAAAAAATACCAGGTTTTGAGAGGGTCTGTGGAATTAATTTAACAATTATGATGATCCCTGTGCTCAAAAGTTTAAGCACCCCTGTTAAGCAAGTACGTAAATATGTAGAAAAAAGTTTGTTCTGCAATTATTTTGTATTATAGTAGGTTAAAAAATTATCCTCATAAAAACATGGTACTTATACAGTATATACACAGCTTTAAAATTCCTCAATGCATACATTAATTAATTAGCTCTCTTAGTCATGAATCAAATAAATTCAAAGCTTTTACTGGATTTTTGCAGCTGCACTCACTCTCTCCCTCCCTCTCAAATTCCCCCTCTCCCCCCTTTTCCCCCCAAAGTCGGTCTTTTCCCCGCTGTCTTAAACACATGCCACTTGCCATTTTACTGATCCGACTCTTCTGATTGCACTTGTGTCTAAAGGCTTCTTGCTACTCTGCTACTTTGAAAGGTCAGAGGGAAGCTGTGGATCAATTCCCAGCTTATTGCTGAGTAACTGAGTCAGAGAGAGTCTGATTCATTTGTCTTCAGGGGAGGGGTGTGTGTGTGTGTGTGTGTGTGTATATATATATATATATATATATATATATATACACACACAGTGTGTGTGTGTGTGTGTGTGTGTGTGTGTGTGTGTGTGTGTTGAGTGTGGGTTAATACATCTCCTGATGAGATTTTGCCTTGTGCACCTTATCTTCAGCGGCCACCGGGGTACTGTTGACATACAGGTTAGAGACTAGGCGAGCTAGGACTGGATTTGAGTTCATTTTCTTTTGGATTGTTTTTTTTTCTTTTTTCTGTTTTTCCCATTTTTTGGATAGCAAATGCGATTGTGTTGGAATTTAAAGCAATCAGTTTTTTTTTAGACACATCAGAAGTTGAACAGGAGTCTAAGAGAGTAGATGTAAACATAATTAACGTTTCCTGCTGAGAAAGTTCTGGATTGCTGAAGGGTGGCAGGGGACAGATGGCAGGGTGCAACTGCGGGGGGTGCGTTTGGGGAGTCACTCAGAGAGACAGAGGAGGGTGCCAGGCAACATTAGTTTCACTCAATTCTCAGTGACCCGCACAGCTTGGCACATAGGGACGCAGCAGACGTTTTTCGGCACGACGGTGGCTCGTTTGCAAATATGGCTTGAAAAGATTGATGGAGGGCATCGGGAAAGATCTGCTGGGAGAGAATAGGCTTTTTACAGAAATCCGCCAATGCAATTCTGTTCAATCTTTTTTCATTATTACGGGAATTAGCGCGCATCTTTTTTGTTTCGGTTTTCAGTTCTGTCACCTTTTTTGTTCCTTTTAACAGCCTCTGGCAGCCTCGAAAGTGGGATTCGATATGATTAAATCACAACTGGCTTTTTAAAACTACTGACAGTTACTGTGCAGCTGAGTGTATACAACTGCATAGATTCCAGTGTTTAACTATGTAAGGGGAAAAAAGGTGGTATATGGTTAAAATATATTGTTTAAAACCACAGTGGCATCAAATGTATTTTTCCTTCCATACATATTTTTAGCAAGAGTGTATGAATCCTGTTTTATTATTATTATTATTATTATTATTATTATTATTATTATTATTAATAATAATAATAATAAAGTAAAAGTAGAACTTGAGAAGAATGAAAATACAGAGCTTGAGTCATTAACTTTAAAGTCATAGCAAAAGAGTATCTACAGTCATTTCAGCAGGTGGCAATATTACTGCTATGTGCCAGTGTTGTTTTGTAACGCAAAGCCATCCAGGAATGTAGTGAAGAAGAAGTACAGATATTAATGGAGTAAAAGAAAAAGTAATGTACAAATAAAACTACTCAAGTCAAGTACATATACATAAAGGCTGTACTATCAGGTAATAGAAACTGATATGTTATTTGAATAATTCAATCGGTGCAAATAGTGCAGTTCCTTGGCCTTATGCAAGGGCAGCTGTCAGTCAAGGCTGGCAAAGGCTGAAGGTACAGATCCTGAGGGTGTTGTCATGCTTTGGTGGTGGCCCCTTCTCAGCAATCTACCTCACGTCTGAGAACCTTCAGGGTCATCCGAGTCTGCCACGACATAGAGGGCCAGGTTACCCAGGACACACTATTCACTGGACTGAGTCTCGTGTGTCCTTTTATGTCCCGCCGATGACTGCAGGACGGTGAGTGGTAATTCTTTGCCAGCCATGGTGAGGCGCCCTGTTCTGCTTCACCCCAACCTCCAACGTGCACAGTGGAGCTGGCCTTGGTGCTGAACGTGAGCTTTGTTTTCATTTTCCTGGTTGAGCAAGAAGCAGGCAGATACTAAGAGTCACACCACATGCAGATATGTTTGGATAGTTGCCCACATACTTTTAAACCTATAGTATATTGTGGAGAAGGCTTGGACCACGAATGCTCCTCAAGTGATGCTAAGTACTATGGGGGACTGAGAGCTAGTAAGAACCAAAAGTTGGGAATTCCATTTTTTTTCTTTGTGAATAGAAGTTCACAAATTTATTTGGCAGATTTCAAAAATGGCTTTGTTTAATAGCATGACAACTCCCAATCAGGAAGGGTGATTAAAATCATATGCTTCCTGTAACATCTGCCCTCCTTTGCTGTCACTTTATTCACGTGCCGTTATGTTTTTTTTTTTGACATGGACAACTGAGTTGTCCTCAGGATAGAAACTCATGACTGGTTCATTTGTGATGGATAAATGATTGAATAAATTAATAAATGAATAGTAATGCAAGAACAAGTAACATCTCATACGTAGTTCCACATCCTGTTAATTGGCTTTTACACACAGGGTTAGGGTTAGTTTTGTGCCACTTCTCATCTCCTCATAGTTTGCTTCCAAAGAGCCATTTTATTTTTGAACATAGTATTAAGGAAAAGTTCTCCAAGCTCCCGGAAGCTCTCAGTGTTTTAGTAATGCTGATTTTTTTATGTTAAGCAAGATGACGTTGAAGATTGCTAAGGTTGTTAAATAAACAAGATTTTTTTTTTAAACATATCTTTAAGCACTTTGCAGCCTATCACAGTAAAACAGTTGTTCCCATTTCTTTAATTTAATGTGAAGAGTGGTGGCTCAAGACTTTGCACAGTACTGTAGTTCCTGGCCATTAGCCTTGACATACAGTATACACTCTTATAAAAGACAGTGGATATATATAGAGCCATTACAATTTAAAGTACAATTTGAATGTTTAATTGGTCTCTTGCAGCTCAGAGAATGGGTTTTATGTGGGCTGTTTAAATTATGCCTCAGTTGCCTCCACAAAGTCAGTCAAGAACTTATATTTGTTCTTGCATGACTGTTTAAAAATCAACTAATTAAAATTCAAACGTTGGGTATTTTGGAAAAGCGAACGTTTCCAGTTATAGCTTAGCGGGATAAGTCTCAACTGTTTTTGTACATCTAATCGACACTGGGAAATGGAGAATAGTAAATGAATCTGATATTCATTAAAATTTAACAAGGGAAGCAGTTTGGAAGAATGCAGTCATTAAAATTTAACCAAAAAAATAAATAAATGGAAGATGTACTGTGCCACAGGTTTACTGCAAATTATGCCGTGCATTCATATCTCTTAGTCATGGGGACAGTATTTGTTGACCATTAAAATTCAATGATTCAATTATTATTTTTAAGAAACCAGAGCTGCAAGAGCTTTGGAAAGGGCTACTGTTTGCTAATCGAGATTTTACACTGTCTGTAACAGCTACCCTTAAACATTTAGGACCCATAAGAAGCACAAAAAAAAAAGACTCGGGGGGTACTTGAGATGTTCAAGTCAAACGGGGACTTTTGATTCTGGAGAAAAACAGAGCACAGTGATGAGAGTATAGACTCTTCTTATCTCTCTACAGTATATAATCCCCTGCTACACTCGTGCACTCATCCCATTGTTTCGCTAGTGTTTGGATACCATCATTGTAAAAATTCTCTCAATACGCCAGAGCCATGATTGGCTGAAACGCTGGCCTCCCAGGAACTCCTTTAAAGGACAAAAACCTGTGGAAATGGTTTGGAGCGAGGTCAGGTCTGTACATGTCAATAATTCCCAGTTGAGACAGACACTGTACGTCTATTCCGTAAGTTATCTGCTGATTTTCACGGATCGGGCGTTCCACTCACTGAATGTTCACAACTGCAGGGGGATTTGAGCAACTTCGATTGGGATTTTCATTTACAGACAACGGCCTTCTTTACAATGTTTGCACCATTAATGTTTTACTGCGTAAACTGAGTCTCATCACCGTACTGTGCTTGAATTAGCTTCATTCACGAGAAAGTCCCTGTTTGACTTGAACACCCTTTGTAGAACCCTGCAACTGAGTATCTCTCTCTCTCTCTCTCTCTCTCTCTCGCTCTACCAGATCCCTTAAATTGTCTAGGTTTTATTTTTTTATAGCACGTTTACACATGTCTTATTTGGCCTGTATAATGTGTGGTAACACTGTATATGTTCCATAAAATAATGTTTGTGATCAAAAACTTCTCTGTGTGTAAGTGATCACAAACCCCTTTGTCTGTCAGTCATTGCATTTTGAAATAAGAATCATATTGATTTAAAGAATTTATTAAAAGGTGGCACAGTGGTGAAAGGCCTGTGTGTGTGGAGTTTGGATATTCTCCCTGTGCATGCTGGGTTTCCCTCCAGGGACTCTGGTTTCCTCCCATGCTCAGCTTAGGCTGATTGGTGTTTTCAAATTCCTCATAGTGTACAGTGTGTGTGTGTGTGTGTGTGTGTGTGTGTGTGTGTGTGTGTGTGTGTGTGTGTGTGTGTGTGTGTCCTGTCATGGATTGGCACCCCATGCAGGCTATACCATACAGTACCTCATGCCCTGAGACTCATGGGATAGACTGCAGGCTTCCCACGACCCTGTACAGGATAATGAGTGAGTTAGAATTCATTAAATGTTAAAATCTAATTGGGTAGAACCTAATTAATTAAAATCTAATTGGGTGTGAGTTTTTTTTTATTGACTTTCTATTGACCTGTCCATAGTATATTGTAATGTTTAAAAAAAAATTTTTTTTAAGTATAATAATTCACATGATCATGATTCACATTAGTTAAGGAGATGTTTATTTAAGGAATGAGTCTCAGTGTACCTATGGCAGTTTGTTAGCATGATTAGCAGCGTTATGTTACCCTAAACTATGCAAGTGCCATTAAAAGACAATGTTTCATATACGCTGAACAAAGCTAGCCGAAATGAGAAAAATTAAATAATATCAATTTTATATGATCAGAATAAGGATTATATAAAGATTTAATAAGAGAACAACTTAAAGGGAAGAGTGAGAAGGAAATGACTGTTTACGCCTGGTGTAATGTAAGTGATGTAACTTGTTTCAAGTAATTCCACAGCATTAAAGGTCCCATATTTTCCCCTCCAAGCCTTATTTCAGTGTCAGTGTACATGAGCTACTGCTGATCCACACTCACCAGAGAGCATCAGGAATAAACAACAAGCCACTTCTTATATGAGGTCATAATAGGGAAAAATGTAATCGGCTTCAAATCCAAAAATGCATATAACACAGAAAAAAAAAAACATTAAACATTAAAGGAAAGTATTTATTCTTTGTTTCTTTTCTTCTTTGTACACTTTTACTGGAGACCCATCTGGATGTCTAAACATAACTTATAGGTGAATTTGTACATAATAGGTGCTCTTTAAATATAATTTATAAACGTAAAAAAAAAAAAAGAGAGCACAGTGGCTCGGTACAGTATAATATATGATTTTAACATTTGTCTGCTTTTGCCTCAGGTCACCTCACACCATCATATCACTGATTGTTTTTCCATAGCAGCACACCACCGAGCGTTATCCAGTACTGTACACCGAGCAGCTTTATAAATCTACGCAGAGTAAAGGTGTAGGAGCTCCACAGCCTTTCTCCCGCAGCCATTTTCCCACAATAATCTCCGTTTTAATCTGTGGACAACCATTGTTTAAAGATCTTATCTCCTCAATAAGCTCTACTTTAGAAGGCTGCACTTTTAATTTCCCTTATAAGAAGGCAGTTAATGAATTCGCAAACAGCCCGGTGCACTGGGACAGGGGAACGAGTTCAGGAGAAGAGGAAGAAGAAGAAAAAAGGAGGAAGAAGGAGGGAAGGAGAAAAAAAAAATCCTCACGGCTTAATTGGCAGCAGCAGTTTCCAGTGTAATTGTGTATTATCTGGCGAGTCACCTTCCAGGGTCATTAAGATCAGAGGAGATTAATTGAGCAGAGCCTGCTAGTTCGAGAGGAAAAGCTCCAGAGAGAGGTGTGGATATTTGTCCCATTACTCAAGTGGCAAATCTTCCCAGCTGCTCGGTCTCATCATGCTTCTTTTCTTTTCTACCCTCTCCACACACAGGCGCTCACACACACACACACACACACACACACACACACACACACACGCACAGAGCACTTCAATTCTAGGACAGGGTCCGGCAGACTGTATGAAATGAGTAGTCAAGCTTTAAGAGGATGCCGTAAAAATGCAGCCGTCTGGCCTGTTTCTAAATCGGCTCCGTCCCTGACTGATTAAGGTGTTTTTTCAGTTTTTTTTTTTTTTTTTTTTTTGGTCTCCGCCGAGATATACCGCCAAAGTTCAGCTATTACAGCCACAAAGCAATTAGGAACATTAATGACTGAGTAGAAAACATTGAATGCGGTGTTTTCGTCCCCCTTTTTCCCCTAGTACTGTATATCATAATCCTCTCATTCGTACTCCTTTCTGATAAGACATCCAGTAGAGGACACAGTCATGACACCTGAATCCATACAGTACATTCCTTCTGCAGGAATGCTAGCTACAGTATGCAATTGCACTATTCTCTGAACTCTAATTTAGAGTAAAGCTAGAGGACCGTGAGCAGAATTTAAAAACAGCTCCTTTTATATTTTATTCTGGGTACTGTATGTAGAGAAGGATTGAAAGGGTCAAGCGTAATTAAAGAACGATTTTGTTGTTACGTTTCTACCATTAAGAGAAATCTTCAGTTCCGTTAAAAAAAGTTCCGTTAAGAAAAGTTTTGCGAGAAGACTTAATAATCCCTATTATGAGACTCTTAGCCGCAGTAAAACATTAGAATGATGGAAATGACCACCCTGGACGAGGTGGCTCGAAGCCCACTGCAGTCGTTCCTGTGAACATTCCGCGAGTGGAACGCCTGATCCTTGAAAATCGACGGATAACTTGTCACCAACTTGTGAAAGAGGCGCATCTGGTCGTGGGAACAGACAGGGAACACTTGCACATTACAGAAACCCGGCTGGGAGTTATTGATCCGTTCACCGTATCATACAGTCTTGACCTTACTCCAAGACGTTTCAACATGTTTGAGCCATTAAAGGAGTTCCTGGGAGGCCAGCGTTCCCGACATGAAGCAGGCAGTTGAATCGATCATGGCTTCAGCATACTGAGAAAACTTATGTCTATCTTGATGGCATCCAAGCATGTGGGATAAGTGTACTAGTGTAGCAGAGAAATAAAGGACGTTTTTTTTTTTTTCAAGATTTATCTCCCTAATTTAGTCGCTCCAATTCCTCTCCACCACTAGTGGGGGCTCCCACATTAAGGCTACTACTAACACTCAGTCGGGAGGGACGAAGACTATCACATATTTCCTCCGAACCACGTGACGGTAGCCGACCGCATTGTAACACACTCGGAGGACAGCGCTTGCGTGAGCTCGCAGACGCCCCTGATTGGCTGTAGAGCCGCGATTAATGTGGGTATTACTGTCATTACTGTGTTCTGTTATTTTGTCCAATCAAAAGTCCCAGTTTGATTATAGTCACATTCAATAAAAACAAGTTATGTACTAATCAAATAGAGAATAATAGACAGTATGAATGTGTACATATTTTCTGCTCTTGGAGGAAATTAATCAACATCTTCTGACCAGCCATGAATTGTAAAGGACACATCCATCATCCATGTTTTTTTAAGTGTATATTCTGTATTTATCTATAGGTATGTATCTCCCATGTAATAATGCATTAATGGTGCAAAACTGCATCTTAACATTTGAAATAGTCAGGTTATCCTCAAAATCTATTGTATCCAGATGCACCAAATATCAGTGTAAGCTTAACAGAAATATGTACTGTTACATAAAGTTTACTCCAAAACCGATGACATGAAGTGGCGCCATCGCTCAGTTAGAGTCTGGGGTAAAGCGTGAGACGCCGACATTCAGAACGGCTTGTCCCCTCTGCAAAATGTCAACATGATAAATCCGGGCTTTACAAGTGCGCCATGCTGGAAGCCAACCTGCGCCTCTGGATTAATAATCACTTCCTGCAAATTGTTTTTGAAATAATTAATGTCGACTGGGCCGTCGTGCATATCCTCTCACAGGAGTCTATAAATTCACCGCTTTAAAACGATTTGTCACATATTGATGGAGTGGTGTTTGCAAAGGTCTGGCTCAGCATTTCAAGCCGCCGAAAATACAAATAATTTTATACCCCGACGATGTTCAAGTTTTCACCCTGGCTGGTCTGAGTGGGTTGATTAATTCATTTTTTTAATCTTTATTTTTTTATAACAGCAGCCCTGATACATTTATGTTAATATAGTCTTCTAATATATCATTTCTTTAGTAACAACTTGCACAAGACTTTTCATAGAATCAGAAACACATCTGTATGTAGAATTGAAGAATTTTTGGAAGGAGTCTCCAGTCTCAGCATTTTGTAACAACTTTAGTTATCCAGTGCATTCGGGGTGGAATATACAGCTTCTAGATATAATCATTCTTTACATTCACTTCAATTTCAAGAAATAGTTTTATTAAAAATGATAATTGTTGATGTTAGTCTTTCGCTAAGGGGTCACCACAGTGGACCATCTGGTCCGCACTTACAAGCTTGGCATAGGTTTTTTTTTTTTTTTATACTGGATGCCCTTCCTGACACAACCAACCCATCATTTCATCTGGGCTAAGAATCAAATCCAGACCTTCCACATGGTACCACTGAGCCACCAGTGCCCCAATTGATGCTGTTGTTGTTGCTGATTCAATTCAATTCAATGGAATTTTATTTGCACAGCGCTTTTAACAATTGACATTGTCGAATTATGGGAGTTTGTGTGAAATGTGAATTTGTATGAATATGAAGCCGAGGACGACGGCTTCGCAATGGCAGAAACCTTGAGAGGAACCAGACTCAACAAGGAACCCTTCTTCATTTTGGTGATAACGGAAAGCAGGGATTGATCTGCAGTCATACTGTGTGTTAGGAGGCTGGACGTTCAGTATAAGAAGAATAAAACAACTCACGAAATCCCTTCACGCCCTGTTGTCGATTACTTTCCAATAACAGCAAGTCTACAGTTATTTTATTCCATACATACAGTACATAGTTCAGCCATGGGGAATACATTATATCTGGCAACTTTGGAGGCCAAGTTACCAGGAACACTACACTTTGCCATGCTCTTCCCATCATCCCTATACATGTTTTTTTTTTTTTTTTTTTTTTTTGCGGTGTGGTAGAGCACATTATCTTGAATATGCCATTAGGGAATACTTGTGTACTACAATAATGTTTAGTCGTACAGTACATGTCAAAGTAACATCCATATCAATGACGGCACTCAGGATTTCCCAGCAGGGCATCGCCCAGAGCATCACCCTGCCTCTGCTGGCATGCTTTTCTCCTATAATGCATCCTCAGGTAATTGACAGATATGCACTCATCCATCCATATGATATAAAAGACAAACATGATTCATCAGACAAGGCCACCTCTTTACATCGCTCCATGGTCCAGTTCTAATGCTCACATGCCCAATGTATGGGCTTTCAGGAGTAGACCTGGGCCAGCATGGGCACCATGCCCGGTCTGCTCCTACACAGCACCATACACAACAAGTCTCTGCTGACACCCTTCAATTATAGCCTATTATAGCATTAATCTTTGTTGTGCTACAGTATCTTTCCAATCTGTTTGTAGTTCAACAGTTGGACCACTTTTGGCATTATGCATACGAGGAACACCGGGCAAGACCTGCTGTTTTGGAGATCCCGTAGCCATCACAATTTAGCCCTTATTAAAGTTGCTCAAATCCTTACACTTGCCTGTTTTTTTCTTAACTTTGAGAACTGACGGCTCACTTGCTACCCAACATATCCCACCCCTTGACGGGTACCAGTGTAAGAAGATTATCAGTGCTATTCCTGTCACCTGGTTAGTGCCAGAGGTTTTAATGTTGTTGCTGATCCTGTGCATGTTGTCTCAAACTCTAATTCCTTTGCTACTCTAAAATGGAAAATATGAGATGATGTAATTGGAGCATGTGCTTGATTTCGATTTCAAAAGGTCAAAACAATCACAGATTCAGACTTTTTTTTTTTTTTTTAAAGAACCAATGCAAAATGTCATGCAAATTCCGTAATTATCATGCACCTGCCAGTGGTTGTTCAGTCCATTAACTCTTCAGTGACCGGTTACCTTACAGGAAGGTGTGGTGTATCAACATCGCGCGGACCGAATTTGCTTAATGGATGTGGTTTCCTGCGTTCTGTCTTGTCTGTCAGCTCGACAAACTCCAGCAACATCCACATACATATTTGATAAGCTCTTTGCCGTACGCTTCCCTGTGAATACACAGCGAGAGTTAGCACCGAACACCGGCACTGAACTGTTGGTTGACAGTTTTCATTACCGCTGACTCCCTGTCTGCGTGCAACGGAAGACTGATGGCTCAAATGAATGTAATCGTATTACACACTCATTAATAAAACATATACTTCATTAAGTGTTCTATTAACATTTCAATGAGGCTGTTATCTGCTACATAACTGTCATCTTAGCCTGGTTAGTTATGCTGTGTTTGTGCATCATGTTTATCCTGAATGTCTGTCGGCCGCACAGCCCAGTTTCCCTGTTGAGAAGTAATAGTACGTAGCAACAAACGTTTATTAGGATTATATGAAATCAGACTGCATCATTCGTGATAGCGGTCTGACAATAAATCATTTGGAGACTTGTTTAGGAGAGAAATGTAAAATAATATTATAGAGGCTTAGTGGTTAGCACCGTTGCCTTACACCTTCAGGGTCAAGGGTTCGATTCCTGCTTTAGGTCTGCGTGCATGAAGTTTGCATGTTCTCACCGTGCTTGGTGGGTTTCCTCCCACAGTCTAAAGACTTTTTGGGTATCCCGGGTGTAACCCTGCCTTGTGCCCTAAGTCTCCCAGGATACATGTAGGTTTCAGGTCCCATGTGACACTGTATACAGGACAGCGCTGTATAGACAGTGATGATGAGTAAATTTTCAATAAGAGCTTGAACCTTTCATTTTTTAAAATCTTCATTTCTTAGCCTTGCTAACCTTAAGCTCATATGAAAAGCCTGTAAAGGTTTCTAATTCACGGTCATTAAAAAGAGCATGGTTTTGTCTATTGCATACTGATTCAGTACCTGAGATGGAGGTTTGCAATAAGGAACGGTATGAGATATACTGTACAATATTTAAAATATATATATATATTTTTAAGATGACTGTTAATAAGGCAACATAAAACAAGCATGTGCTCTTCCTTAAAGCAGACTCACATCTACACTAATGTCATTTTGAAAAACTTTTTTTTTTTTTTTTTTTTTAAGTAAAAGTTGTCAGGTTTAGTGGAAGAATTTTCTTGGTTTAAGTTTGTGCTACTTTCCAGACCAACTTATTTTAGCTCATCATATCGACTGACATTGTCCCACTCACATTCAAGAAATGAAGACTGCATCATAGGGAGTATGTAACAGATGAGCAGTGTCCATAATGTCTGAGTGTGCATGATAGTGCAAATTGCAGTAGTGTGCATGACATAACATTATGATACGTACGTTTATGATTTGTACAATACACAATATATAATACAAGATGTATGAGTATTGGAAACAATAATAATGTGCGACACATACGGGAAGTGATGAAGTGATGTGTTCTTTACATACAGTAAATTTGTAGATGCAAAAAAGTTTGTAAAAAAGCATGTGAGCTATTAAAAATGTAATGCTGGGGAACATAGTTCCAGCACTTCCTTATAACAACTTATAGCACAGGCAGAATGTCTTCTGTAACATTCACTACTGGGTACTTCTGGTGAAAAAGTACGGAACATACAATCCTGTGCAAAAGTCTTGAGCCCCCTCATTTCTACATATTTTGCTTCCACAGAGTCACACTTTCTTATATTTTTAATGTAGTCCTGAAGAATAGTTCTCCAGGCTTCCTGAAGGACTGTTTTAGCTCTCATTATTGGCAAGTTTTGGCTCTCATTTTCAGTCCAGTCCATGTAGCTGAGCAGTATCCGAGGAATGAGGTCGCTGCTGAAGTTGTTACACCAACAAGCAAAATTGTCAATCGTATCTTTAGGCGCTTTGCAGTCACAGTAAAACGATGATTAATACATTTAGAAATGAATCCCATTTCTTTCATTTAGCTTGAATTCTGATTTGATTTAAAATACTTACTCGCATTTGATATTGTTCATTACAGTAAGTCCCCTACATACGAGCATTCTAGTTACAAACTTTCGAAGACACAAACAAAGCACAAAGCGGCGCGAAGTGCAAAGAGCGCATCTTCACTCGTGAAAGATGTACAGCGTGGGTGAAGCGCACATCGCATGATGCCCGGAAGCAAGTTTAAAAGCAGCGGCGATCAGCTGGTACAGCTAAGACCTGTTCAGCAATATTGATGAAGACAAAAGTGAAAATAATTAAGGGAATAGAAGATGCTCGTTCTTTCAACATGAATCAACCATCGAGACGATTCTAAAGAACAAGGACTAGATCATGGAACATGTTGATATTTTGCTGTGTATAGCCAATTATGCTAGTATCCTAATGTGTGTTGGACTTACGAACAAATTGGACTTATGAACGTTGTCTCAGAACAGAGCTCATTTGTATGTTGGGGACCACCAAGAAACATCTTTTCTGATAAAATTCTTCAAGTTTTTATGACGTTATCGCTTGAGCCACAATACACCAACCCTTGATTTATTTTCCTATAGCTGTACACTATTGTGATGCAGTGCTGTAGTTAAAGATACTTTTTCCTCATTTTTGAATGCAATAATGCCTGATGCATGTTTATGGAAAAAGAAAAACCCAGGAATATTTCAACATGCCAATAAACCAAGATGGGAACACCTGAAGTCCCAGTGGCAATTGTGATTCTGGAAGCTTCAGCACTGTACTTCATTCTTTCTGAACAAGAAACAGTTTCTATCAGAAAGTGCTTAATTGCTCTATCTGAGATAATGCACTTTGTCGTGCTGGGAGAACAGGATTAGAAGAGGTGAAGTTGTTTTCTCCTGTCATTGTATTGATTTCTCAAGTCTTATTTCCAGTGGAAAGGGAATAACTTAAAAAAAAGGGCCATTTTCATGAGTGTTAGTCCATTCAGACTATAGTAGATATGTAGTCCATATATTTGTTGTTTATCATTTCTTTGGTTCCACCCATCTTTGTTTTGTAGAACAATGTGCTAACCATTATGGCCGCTTCATCATCATTATCCGTGCTTGTAATTTTCATTTGGAAAGCTATTCATCTTCCTGGTCTTAACAAAGCCTCCCTGTGGATATGACGCGGAGGGATATCTCTCTGTTAGGATGAGAATAACTCGTTCCCATTCTGTGAGAATGTTCTAGGCGCAGACCGTTCTGCCAGTCTAGAACCATCAACCAGCCACGTAACGTGCTCTGCGAGACCGTGAGGTACGGGTATGCGCTGTTTACCGACTCGTTCCTCCTTTCCTTTGTCTCAATCCACGAAGCCTTCTGTGCTCTCGCTTAAGATTAATAGCTCACTGCATTTGTTTATCGTTAGCTCACAGAGCTGTGAAATATAAAGAAATTAAAGATGGTTATCGCTTCTATTAAATTAGGTGCCAAGCAAAAATAAATGCCTTGTTCCCTCATCTGACATTAGTATGTAAATAGGCTTATTGTGAACTCATCTTTCTCCCTTCAAATTATAAGACCCTGTGATTTGAACAGTTTCATACAAGCAAGCTCGTTCGCTCTTCCATTCGCTCGTTCACTGGTTCATTTTTCTTTACGTTTTCATAGGCGGGCGATCATGGTGGCGGCAGACTAAGAAGGTCAGACGTTTGTGTCCCTGATTCCACCTCCTTCTGGGAGATCCTGAGCAAACCGTGAAATACGATTCAAACTGGGATGGAATTTCTTGTAAATGAAGGCATAAAACCGATTGACATTTGAATGGTGCAAAGGTTTTACAAAGGCTGTTACTCTGTGAACGATGAACCCCGGCCCGAGGTGGCTCCGAGCCAATGACTTGTTGCCAACTTGCATAAGAGACGCATCTGTCTGTGGGACCTGTACGCACAATCATTCACCAACACCACTTGCACATTACAGGATCTCCGGGAGCTGGGAGGTATATAGTCGTGACCTCTCTCTAAGCCATTTCCACATGTTCGGGCCATGAAAGGAGTTCCTGGCAGGCCAGCATTTCAGACATGAAGCAGGCAGTGCGATCAAAAAAATTCTACCTTGATGGTATCCAAGCACTAGTGAAACGCTAGGATAAGTGCATTAGTGTAGCGGTGGATTATGTAGAGAAATAAAGGTACGTTATACTATAGAAGTGTGTTCTGTTATTCTCGCAATCAAAAGTCCCGGTTTGACTTGAGCGTATAATTTTCTAGCACCTCCCGGGACTGCACCAGCATCTCAATCCTGATCTTATAAGGTGCCCAAACCGCAAGTCTCAGCGCTCTCTCTTCTGAATTGAGTGGAGAAGCAGCTCTACCCCAAGCCTCTCCTAGGCTGTTGAGTTCCTCACACTATCAACAAACCTGCAGTGGAACCTTATTTGAGCCAGCGGTACTCTCTGTGAAAGATAGAGGATATCAAACTTGCTCGGAGTGTGGTGATAAAGTTCAGTCTCTGGGAAAAAAAAAAAATGTAATAGAGGGAAAAACTCACTTTTTTTTTTTTTTCATTAGAATTCTCAGCAGATCTCTGAGGGTTTCGCTGCTCCAAACAAAACAGTACCGAGAAGGAAAACTACACCACTGTTTTTATAATAGTGCATCAACCCTGAATGAGTATTTGAGGTCATGTAGCCCTGGAATGGATCTTTCGCTGCGATTTCTTCACCATGCTGATGAGAGTTTTCCATTTTAAACCCATTATCTTCAACAGGGTCGGGATAACCTGGAGCCAGAACTCAAACCCTGTTACACTCTTCTGTCTTTTTAATATATAAGCAAAAGAGGGGTTTAGACACGGACAGGTTCACTACTATTCAGGTAATTAAATCAAAGGTTTTTTTTTCGTGTTTTTAGTAATCAAAGAACGACATACGATATACATATGCATTAGCATGGTATGTGCTCTGACAGTTCCTCAACCTTAGCTTCACCGCTCAGGTTCAGAATGCCTTTGTACTTACAGAAATATCATTTGTATTATTTTATTTATATCTGCCCATGACGAAATTCTAACGTTTATTTGACTCTGTTTCACCAAATATAAAGAACCTACTGCAGCCCAGATTTAGGCAATTACTATGAATAAATGAAGATTCAATGTAAATGTAGATGTAATTAAAGTGGTTTAATTCTTGCTTTTTATTTGACTGCGTACATGCAGCTGGATGAAATAGAAAAGAAAAGAAAAACGCATTACTTTTTAATCACAGGGTCAGTGCACATGTCTAGTCTCAACCATATGCCCTGGAAACCTTTATGGCGAGCTTACCGTTAAAATGGCCTCCGAGTGGCGCAGTGGTAAAAGCGCTCGCCCTATCATCCGGAGATCGCTAGTTCGAATCCCGGGTGGTGCTGTAACCTCTCGCAGCCGGAGGTCTAGAGAGAGCTGATTGGCCGAGCTCTCTCAGAGGGGAGGGATGAGAGGTACTTAGTGCTCCCACATTAATCACATTAATCTACAGCCAGTCAGGGGCGTCTGTGAGCTCGCGCAACGGAGGGAGCGGATAGCGCCGTCCTCCGAGTGTGTTACGCCGCCCCCAATGGTGCTCGAGCGAGCAGTTTGAAAAGATGTGGTCCGGTCTTAGTCGGCCCTCCCCTCCCGGCTGAGTGGTAGTAGCCTTAATGTGGGAGCCCCCTAGTGACGGGGAGAAATTGGACACGACTAAAATTAGGGAGAAAATCCGGGAAAAATCCCCCCCAAAAAAGAAAATTCATAGTGTGACTGTTCTGTTTGTGTCCCCTTAAAACATATTTTCATTTGTTTAGTGTAATATATTTACTATATTTATTTTAACAAGGCTATACTGTAACAAGTGGCACGGTGGCTTAGTGGTTAGCAGTCACCTTGTATCTCCAGGGTCTGGGTTCGATTCCCATCTCTGTGTGCATGGAGTTTGCATGTTCTCCCCGTCCTTGGCGGGTTTCTTCCTGGTACTCCGGTTCCCAAATTGCATGCAGTTTGTTGTGTGTGTGCCCAGTGATAGATTGGCACCCTGTCCAGGGTTTACCCCGCCTCATGTCCTAAGTCTCCTGGGATAGGCTCGTATATACAGGATTAAGTGATATAGATAATGAGTGAGTGAGTATACGTTAACAAGGGCCGTTCAAGTCAAACTGGGACTTTTGTGCATATAATTTAATTATTGCTTATATTATAATCCCCTGCTACACTAATCCTGGTGATTCACTCATGCTTGGATACCATCAAGGTAGAAAGTTTACTAGCCATGATCGGAATGCCTGCTTCACGTCGAGTGCCTGTAATGTGCAGGTGGGGTTGGTGAACGGTTGTGTGTACAGATCCCACAGACAGTTGGGTCTCTCGCACAAGTTGGCGACAAGTTTCTGTAGATGTCACTTGCCACCTCGGGCGCAGTCATCATTCACGGACATAAAGCCTTATTTAAAATGTTTGCACCATTCAAATGTTTTACCGCAGGTAAGATTCACATCATGGTACTGTTCTAAGTCTTCTTTAATTGTCAGGAGGTTTTATGCGTTCATTCAGGAAAAAAAAAATCATCACAAGGTTTGATTTGAACATCCCTTGTAATGTATATGTTCATATTTCTAGTTTGTAGCATCAGTTTAGAAGAGTAGTCTGTTATACATACTAAGTAAGGTCATAGTATTAGAAGTAAAAGAAAAGGGGAAAAAAAAAAAACGTAATATCCTGAATTTAACCGCGCCGAAGACAATGAGGCTAACCGAAAGCGATTTGTCTAGTTCCCATTTATAGCTCCGTGTTTTGATTTTTGACATTTAGTTTCCCCTGCAGTAAACCGCACCTCATTCTATACCAGGATCAATCACTGCTGAAAGGTAGACAAAAATAATAAAGTGTGATTGATCTGTAAACTTCGATAAGAGAGATGAAAACTGTTCATCAAAAGCCTAGCTTGTTGTTTCCGTACTGTAGGTTCCTTTCTCTGCGTCATTGAGAGTCTGCGAAATTGGACTGCAGAGGCACGGCCCCATCTGGTGCCACATCCTTCAT
The DNA here is from genome assembly GCA_011419295.1 of Clarias macrocephalus. Lineage (NCBI taxonomy): Eukaryota > Metazoa > Chordata > Actinopteri > Siluriformes > Clariidae > Clarias > Clarias macrocephalus. The sequence goes on from JAAGKR010001146.1 coordinate 116,657, forward strand.
GAAGTATCAAAGGTAATTCGCACTGTCGGCCATGTCTAACTCGCACATTTCCTCGACATTAACTGCGTGATTAAGAGCGCTTTTCAAATTCTTAATTCGGCACTTAAACAGATTCTCTTTCTCCTTATCTTTCCGTGAGGAAAAAAAAAAAAAATCTCTCCAAACGTCCCGGCTGCCGTGTGCGCCTACTTTGGATAATCACTTCGACTGTTGCCAGAATGGTTTAATTACAGCGATAAATGGGGAGGAAAAAACCAGAATGAGGTACATATCCAATGTTTTTCGTGGGCATTGTCCTAGCTGGTGCTAATTTACGTTTGCACTTTTTACTCCATATATTGAATAATGATTAGACCAGATTATTCATGCAGATCACTTTCATACAAGTGCAGTTCTAAGATATACACCTCGATTCCACCGTCATCTTGAAGTAAGATTGAATTTGAAAACAGCATTCAGACGTAAATGATCATTTCCGCAGACGCCCGTCCCCTGCGGAAGCTGATACGTTTACATGACGTTGTGTTAGGAGTCGGGCTGCAGTACTCCTGCACATCGGACACACAAATCAGCCCAGCTCCACTCATGCTCCGCGGTTCCCGCTCCAGACTTTGACCCAGACGTCAAAGAAAATGCGTTGAAATCGCTCACAATACAGCAGTGGGTCTCTGCCCTCGGATAACCCGTAACCACAAGGGATAGCGCGCATCTCATTTGTACCGAAAATAAACTGTACAACATGTACAAAATGTACAGCGCTGTAAAGTTGTCCATGTTTTCACCGCTAGACATGCTACCAGTTTGGAGCTAGCTAACTTGTTTGTCGATTGTGTTGATCTGTGATGTAAAAGGTCAACCCTGAATACAACACTAACGAGCTGGAAGGGGGCATATCGCTACCTTTCATAGCGGAGTCAGACATACTTCGGTCAATAAATCGATTCGCCTGCAGTTCATGTACAGTATAATGGCTCAAGGATACTAGTACAATTATATGGCCTAGTCGAGCTATAACCATAGATATAACCGTATCTCATATCATAAATATAACCATAGCTTAACATAACACAAGTGCATGACGATGGGCAAAAAATACTGTGCAGCACTAACCAGTATAAAATTCTGATGAGTTGAAAACGCAGGTAGAAAAAGCTATTTTAACAGGCAATTCAAGAACGACTGAAATGGAGTGTTGTCCAGTTTCGTTTGTGTCTCAGTCCAGTCCCTGGATATTAGAATCTGATGGATTGTGGGAAGAAACTGTTGCACACGCTGGAACGCTTCAGTACATTTTTCAGGATCGTAGAAGCGTAAAGTGTGTGTGATGGAGGCAAGAGAGACCCCAATGATCTTCTCAGCTTTCCTCCGTGTCTGCTGCAGGGGGTTGCGATCCGAGACTGTGCAGTTCCCAAACCAGGATGCACAGGATGCTGTCTCTGTACACTCTCTGTACAATGTGGTCAGGATAAGAGGAGACAGATGGAGTTTTCTCAGGCAACTGGGAAAGTAAAGAGTCTTCTGGGCTTTCTTCACTATGTAAATGCTGTTTATGGACCAGTTGAGGTTCTCCTTCAGGTGAGCCCAAGTAAAAAAAAAAAAAAATTAAATTAAATAAAAAGTATTCTAAGTATCTAGCATACTTTCGTGTACTTGCTCCAGACAGAGTTTGCTATTTTGGAACAAAGAATTCTATACTAAGTGGATTTAAGTTGTAATTAAATTGTACACAAGCACAATTTTATAATTTTAAGTGTATTAAGTATACGTTTGCGTGCTAAAGTGGAACAACTTAGTACCTATATACGTATGTACTAGTACACTTAAAGTATAGGGCTGCGTGTGTACTAAGGTACATACCTGACAGCAATTAATTATATTAAAGTATATATTTAATGTATTATAAGTACATTACAGCATTTTTACTGTGTTACGAATGCACGAGTAATATACTCTGAATATATTCTTATTGCAGCAGTAGCATGCTGTTACACTTCTGTCCAATTCCAAATACTAAGAACGTACACTTTGTACACGTTGTATTAAAATATACAGGCACAGTATTAGTTCAAACCTGGTGTGTTGATTCTGTTACACAGAGACGGAAAACTACGGTGGCCGAGACGTGCAAAACAAGTTAACCAAATGGAAACAAAATAACAAATTAAATACCACAATAACAAAACCCAAATCAAAATAAACCATTCAAAAACAAAATAACAAAACCCAAAACTAATTTGTTATATTGTTTTGCGTTTTGTTAATTTGTTTTCGGTTTTGCTATTTTGATTTTTAGTTTGTTATTTTGTTTTTGTTTTTGATATTTTGATTTGGAATTTGCTATTTAGTTTTCGGTTTTGTTCATTTGGTTTGCACCTCTCGGCCGTTCAGAAACGAACCGGAAAAGGTAGGTATAGTTTGCGAATGAAATTCTTATCGCTGATTGGACGAGACATCTGTCACTCAAGATATACAGGAAGTACTGTAGCGGCGGTAGATTCGTGTGTGTATGAATGTGCAAACATGTCGTGTCCTTATTGTGGTTCCAAATATGGCGTTCTGCCAAATTTTTGCAGTTCTTGTGGAAAAAATCTTTTGCTTTTAAAGGAGACACAGCAGTTCACAAACTAATCTTTATACCGTGATGTGTCATCAGCATATCACGGCAAAAACACGGCATATGAATGTCCGTCCTCAGAGTAACGTTGAATAAATTCCATTTCCTTGCTTTCTAATGAAAAATTTTTTTCTTAGTTTTGCACACCGAAAAAATGGTTTTAAAATGAAGCAGAACACAAAAGAAAGAGACACAATTTCCTACTTCCTGTTTATCTTGAGTGACAGGTGTCTCGTCCAATCAGCGGTAAGAATCTAATTCGCAAACTATACCTACCTTTTCCGGTTCGTATCTGACTGGCCGAGAAGTGCAATACAAATGAACAAAACCCAAAACAAAATAACACATTCAAAACCAAATTAACAACTAGTTTCGGGTTTTGTTAATTTGGTTTTGAATTTGTTATTTTGTTTTGGGTTTTGTTAATTTGGTTTTGAATTTGTTATTTTGTTTTGGGTTTTGTTAATTTGGTTTTGAATTTGTTATTTTGTTTTGGGTTTTGTTAATTTGGTTTTGGATTTGTTATTTTGTCTTTGAATGTTATTTTGTTTTCGGTTTTGTTCATTTGTTTTGCACTTCACGGCCACCGTAGAAAACAGACCGAGAGCTACGGAGCATTATACCAGAAACAAAGTACATAAGATTTAGCAATAACACATTAGACAATACATTCTATAGTTTAAATTATGTAATCAATTACAAACTATCTAATAAAAATAAAAAAAACATGAAATTTACCTTATGCCGATGAAAAAACTAATAATAAGAACGATATGAACTAACGCACGCAATGATGCAGCTTCCAGTCGTGATTTCAAACTAGAAGCGGAGGACCAGGGAGCCAATCAGAAAACAGACAGTCCGAATCTGCCTGCCTCCAGTTTCTGATTGGGTTCACACACATTCATTTATTCCTGCACGGGCAAAAAACGGGTTTTACGAGCGCGCGCGAAGGAAAGATTCAACGTGCAAAAACGAGTCTGAAAGCAAGAGAGAGAGAGAGAGAGAGAGAGAGAGAGTAGTGCACTAAATATACGAATAAATAAGAACATATGAATGAGTGCATTCAAATTTTACTGAAAATATACTGAGACTACCGTATATTAAAAATTGTATTAGAATTGTCTAATGAATACTTTCTGTACATTTCTACAATGATTATTTTGAGCGTTTTTTTTTTTTAAGTGTGCTTTGGAAATTGCACTTTCACTTAAAGTATATTTTCCTATATTATATGTTTGGAAAGTCTACTATAATACAATTATTTTGAAGTATGTTTAAAGTTTAATTCCAAAAATGCATAGTATATTTGCAATGTACTATCGAAGATTTTAATATATTCGTAACACACTAAAGTGTTTTTTTTTTTTTTTTTCACTAGGGAGCACCAAGAATTTAGTGTTCTTGATGACCTCCACGAATGGGCCACTGATGTGCAGTGGTCGTTCTGTGCTCTCTTGAATTCAATAACCATCTTTTTAGTTATAGTATGTCAACATACAGAGACAGGTTGTTAGTCACTCAGCCGGTGCACCTCTTCTCTGTACGGTGACTCATCGTTCTCCCTGATGGGACCCAAAATGGTCACGTCATCAGCAAACTTGATGATATGGTTCGAGATGTGCCTTGCTGCACACTTGTGAGTCAGCAGACTGAACAGCAGGGGACTGAGCACACAGCCTTGAGGGACCCCACTGCTCACTGTGGTGGTCAAGATGCTGTCCATGATTTGGGCTGACCGAGGTCTCCCAGACAGAAATTGCAGGATCCACTTGCAAATTAGGTGTTCAGGCCCAGGCCACATAGTATAATCTACAGTTGGTAGTTGGAAGTCAGGAATTTTCCATCTAACTGCAAGTGTGAGGCAGAACTTATCTGCACTCTGGCTGTAAAATAGATTTGAATAAACTTTAAAATAACAAATGCATAATCTTTGACATAATCTCTTTGCTTTTCAATACACTTTGTCCGTCAGTCAACAAGCTTCCGTTTTCTCTCCTTAAAAATGTTTTAGGCTGAGCTGCAAGCCACGGATGCACGGCTGTTTTCACTTCTTCATCAGAAGTGAGACTTCGTTCTTATAGGGCTGCTTGCAGGGGTCCATGATCCATGATTTTTGCTCGCATCGCAGTTACAAATGAACTGATGTGACCGTTCACGCCTGCAAAGCAGTGACTAGGGAGACAGTAGCCTTGAACAGAAAGAGCTAATAAGACAGTGCAGCTAACTGAAGTTTTAATATAACCAGAGTGCAATTACTTTTTGACTCACCCTGATATAAACAGTTCCATTATGTGTTTTTGTTTCCATCTAAGTTTCTAATATAGTTATAAATATGCTAAATATTAACACACCACATGTGATAACATCCTAATTTGTTGCTGCAAAACCAGCTAGTATGACAAAATCGGCTTAAACCCGGCAAATATAATTTATTCTAATTTGCTGAATAATTGCTGTATTAAATGATCCAACCAGTTGACACCAAACAGATCATGATACTAACAGTCGTATGGTATTCTGTCACGAGGAGAACTGTAGATCTTTTTGCTTTCATCTGCCTCCTGCCATATATGTTTTTGGTTATAATATGGCTTTTAACACACTAAACCTAAATCAATTTTAAAAATGTTGGATCACCCAGATGGTCTTAGCGAGCTTCTCCTTTAATCACACGTCCTATCCAGACAAATAAGCAAAGATTACTTTTCCTATAATTTCCCTAAAGAGGTTCATCTAAGCGTGCACAATGGGAGGGGAAAAATTCCTTTCCTTTAGCAGGAGGCATGGAGGGACTGTTGTTTGCAGAGCATAGGACAGTCATTAATGAACTCTACCTCTCAGGCTGACGGCTTGGAAATCAAATATTAATGAAAATTGGTCTCCATTGTTGTTGAAAACACTTTTCGCTTAGGTTCAGACTGGCACCCCATTTTCTGAACTGTTTTATAATGCATGGCCACTGGGAATAGGGTAGTCATAAAAAGGAGCAAAGTGGGAGGCGTAAGCAAAATTTACTCTCCGGATTATAAGATCCTAAAACGTAAAAAAAAAAAAAAAGAAAATCTTTAAAAAGGAGGTTGCTCGAGAAACCCGCTGTTTATACGTTGCAACAATGTCTCAAAGGATAGACATTTGATTTGCTGTGTTTATAATATGAGTAAATTCTCAATGAAGCTGGAACTTCATGTCAAAAAAGTCAAACGAAGCCTTTTTCTCTTCGGTAAAAAATATTTGGTATTCTGTGCATATGGTAAAATGACGGGTCAAGTGCTGCAAGGAGTCTCTTGTTCCTGGTGGACGGGTTGATGGGTTTGAAATGACATATAAGTATATTGAGAATGAAGGTCAGAGAGAGAGAGAGGGGACCACTTACAAGCTCTTTCCATTTCTTGTTGTCTCTTCAGACTGGGTAGAGGGTTTGGTATCATCACTGGGACACGTTACCATGACGGCGACCTTGAGCCTGCTTTGTATCATGTTTCTCCCACCTTATCTCCATAGCACACTAGAGACTAACTGTGTATGTATCAGAGCACAGGTGTAATGGTTTGTCTCGCTACAACCTTTCAAAGTGCATCAGGATCAAACTGATCAAGAGATGTCAGCCGAACTGAATGCTGCTTCCAAATGTCCAGGAGAGTTACTGTGCGCTAGGGGGCCGGGATGTGTATTGATCTGACGCCGAGACTAGCGTTCACAGCCAGACATCAGCTATTTTCAGCTCCAGTGAATCAGGATGGTTAGTGGGAAATAGCTTGTGGAACTGTCACCTGTATGCTGTTGTCTGGTGATCTTTCTGGCCTCTCTGGGGTGTCTGGTGTGGAGGAGTAGGTCATAGGTAGAAGATCTTAAGGTTAATTGGCAGAAAGAAGATTAAAAAGGCATGCACTTAAAATAAAAGTCAATGAGTAAAAAAAAAAAATCATTTTGAGATTTTCCATTCGCTCACTCCCTCACTCATTGTCTATATCAGCTTTATCTTGTATACAGGGTCGCGGGGGGCGAGTGAATCCTGGCACGCACTGAGAGTACTAACCAATACTCCAGGTTTATCTTCAGGCAAATACCAAAGTAATGCCAAAGTTTCATTACATTCTGTCTAGACGGTTTAGCGTGATGCTGTGACAAAATCTGGCTGGACAGACATACAGACATACAGACAGAATTTTTTCTGAGACTGGTTTAAGATAAAATATTCCTTTATTCGTCCCACAGCAGGGAAATTTCTTATTTCGTTCTCCTCCAATGTATGAATCATACAGATGTCATTAAAAGAGTGAGTTCTGACCAATACACAGACAAACGTATAATAATAATTAACTTGACTAATATAAGCTTAATAATAATAATAATAATAATAATAATAATAATAATGTAATATATTAATAATAGGAGATTCCAACTTTTCAGGAAAGGTCATTGTGCATGTCTCGCTATTTTGTCTAACATTAATCATATACTGCACCTTAATCTGGGTTCTTCGGGCATATTTTAGTTTTACAGTGATAAAGTGAAACAACGTATGCATGGGCTGTTTACATAAGCCGTCTCATTAGGGCCCCTTTGTTTATTGATCCATACCACTCATATTTCATTCTAGAATTACAAGGGCCCTCCCATCCCTGGGGCCCTGGGTAGTCAACACACCCAACTATGACACCCCTGAGGACAGGAAAATTATTTACACACAGGATAGAAAAAAATTACAGAATTTGCATAGAGTTTAATTATACACAAAACAACATACCGCTATTTCTATTCACAAGAACACTCAGGGGCTATACAACAAAACATTTGCAGAATTTATGTGAAATGCAACAGTCATGCAGGATATTACGAATTGTAGGATGGGAAAGTCCACCAAAGGTGTGTAAACTGGTGTGTAACTTTGCTGCAGTCTGTAAAAGCGTTTGAATTTGAATGCATTTATTTTTATTAGATTGCTCATCTGTTTAGCACTATTACGATGGTTCCAATTAATTGTCCCATCTTTTGTGTACGTTTAATGTGTGTTCATTTAAAATGGATTACGCGACAATATTTCACTTTACATGGAGAGAAAAATGCGACGGAGCGTCATGCCGGTGCACACCGGCCGCAATACACCAGCGTTTTGAGGGTACGCGGGAAGGATGATTTGACTTCAAAATAAAAGCCATTCATAATTAATGTTACAAATGAATGAAGTTTAGTTTAATTTAAATTTAAATCTGCCACTTTTTTCTGTGAGTTTAGACAAAAAAAATTACAAAAATGTGCATGTGTGTATATACAGTATGTATACAGTATATATACTTTGAATTTCTAAAAATAAAAATAAAAATTTAAAAATGATGTTTGCTATGCCCACAGTACATACAGGCAAATTTTAATCTAGTTAAGTTCTCAAAATAAAGACCAGAATTAATTGGTCAGGTTCAGGTACTGGAGGTACTGGTACAGATTAAAAAATTTCACTTGAATAACTAAACATAATGATGCAGCTTGGACTGGAATAATTATTTCTGGTATCGATTTACAGTTAAAGGATCAAACAGTCAGTGAATAGGGTTTTCTTTTTTTCTTTTTTTTTTTTTTGTCCCTTGGGAAGAACAATAACACTATAACCAGCAGCTGCTGCTTCTAAATTATTCTCCGTAGGCCCATGAAGATAAAATGAGTGGTGGCGATAAATAAATGACTGGGTAAATAAATAAATAACCCACCGCAGATAAAGGTAATGGGCGGCGGCACAATAAACGAGCGTTTCTCTCAACCTTTCCGCCGCTTAGCTGAGTTATTAGTTATTAAAAATGCCTGAGTATTCTTCCTTGTTCTCTGTTCTTTTGTCACAAATGTCAGCAACTTTAAAGATCTGTCTTCCCAGAGCGCCTTGCTTTATCTGTGTGTGATTCACAAAGTATCTGATTTGGCATTTCGTTTGATGGTTGAGGTGGTAACTGAACATACATTCAGGGAAGAAGATCAACATGTAGAGATTAAGGAGGTAATTATATCAAAGCTTTTAAAAGCTCTTTTATTTCCGCCCCAAGATAAATGCTTTGAGAATTTTTTTTTTTTTTTTTTGCTTTTTAACTTAAAAGCAGAGAAAAAAGAGGAAAAGTTTCTTTAAGGAAATGAGACTTTTGAAGAATTTCATACTTTGATGTCAGAGGATATTTGGGCTGACAGGAGCGTGTGATATTTTAGATGGTACTGATGTGTATATATTGCCGAACCTGTTATAATTCAGGTGTTTCAATCAGGTCCCTTATCCCCAGTGAAGAGCAATCTTAATGCTTTAGAAAACCAAGACATCTTGGACAATGCTGTGCTTCCAACTTTGTGGCAACAGTTTGGTGAAGACCCTTTTCTATTCCAACATGACTGTCCCAGTGCGCAAAGCAAGGACTATAAAGACATGGTTTGATGAAGAACTTGACTGGCCCGAACACGGAGCCCTGACCTCAACACCATCGAGCACCTTTGGGATGCACTGGAACGGAGATTTCGAGCCAGGCCTTCTCATCCAACATCTGTGCCTGCCTCATAAATGCTCTACAGAATGAATAGACATGAATTCCCACAGAAACACTCCAAAATCTTGTGGACAGCCTTCCAAGAAGAATGGAAGGTGTTATAGCTGTAAAGGGGGATCAACTCCATATATGTATTTGGATACAATGTCAATGCAGGTTTGACCAAATGGTTTTGTCCATATACGTAGGGTATATATACAGTACAAGTTCATGCGCTTATCTAACCAGCTAATAATGTGACAGCCGGAGGAAAAAAAAACTGATTTCTCTGGCTATGTTCACTTTCCTAGCCACATTGTTCAATTCAGTAGTGATGGTTCATATTCATTGCTCAGTAAAACCTAACAGCTGTTTTATTTACAGTCCTGTGCAAAAGTCTTGGGAACATCCGAACCAAAGCCATATGCAATGATGCTTTTGAAAACATTCCTACATTAAACGAAACTTCTATAAAAAGCACTACATAAACGATAAACGGTCAATACTCTTTGCTTGAACATACAGTAAGCGGTAGTGGTCGATACAGATGTGTGCAGAATTCTAAGTAAAACAGCTGTTAGGTTTTACTGAGCATGCTGGAGAATATGAGTTCTTTTGGTAACTTTGTCACACTCGCTCCTTTCTATTTTCATGCAAAACCCAGGAGTCGACATTATTGAATTTTTTTTTTTTTTCTGTCATGTAACATGTCGCTTTCTTTACAGGCATGCAAATATTCTTCATTATTAGAAGACTATTTGTTATTTATTCATTAACTTTAGTGTATCTTTATAGGTGATGGTCTTGTACATAATAATGAACTTATGTAACAAAATTTGTACTACAGATAATATGGCACCTGGACTTTTGCACAGTTCTGTATGATAGCCTCAACTTGTTATTGTTGGCTGAAAGGGTCATAGGACCCAGTTAGGTTTTCCACTCTTGGAGCATTCCAATCTCAATCTTTTTTTTTTTTTTTTTTTTGGTTTTCACTATTCTGCTTAAACTGTAAAGATTGTTCTGCGTAAAAATTTTGCTATTTCGTATCTAACTTGATGAGAAACTTTCTGATGAGAATAGAGCGCATATTACTGTGTGACATGATTTCTTTGTGTCCCTCAAACAATCTGTAAATTGAACTGAATTTGTAAATTACTATTATGAGATTTCCAAAGAGGCTCAAAGAGCAGCCCAGGAACAAAATAAAAAATTTTCAAATTACAAAAACAATTGACAAGTTTCTTGATTGAATATTTAACTAAAACCCATACTCCATGCATGTACGCCCCTTTAATGATGTGCTCTCACAATCTCTTGCAATCTAGGACAAAAATATACAGTGTATATATATGGAAAGCATTTGTAAATATGCACAGAATCCAAGCGGGAGACGGGTGAAAGAGCAACAGAGTGCATTCAAAACAGAGCTCTGGCACGTATGTCATGCCCACGCATTGCTGCTACCAAACATTAAAGGCAGCATTAAAAGCATTCCATGGATTTACCCACAATGCCTTAGGACAAGCTGGAAAAAAAATAGATGCAGAAGGAGACAAAAAAAAGATCCTTCACCAAGAACAGAGGTGTAGTTTGACCACCTGTCATTCCCTTACACTACTGATTATTAGTGAAACTGGAAGGTTTGTTTCCTGCTTGAGGCTACATAGTGTCCAATGTTCTTCTTCTTCTTCTTCATTTTCCACATCGCCAGGACACTTTGCAATTATTTGCAAAGTATGTTTGGAGTTCTAGCAAAATCTGGGATAAAAAAAAATCTAATCTGAATATTTATAAAATCATGATACTTATCAAATCGCAATACATATTAAATTGTCCTCTAGGACATTGTCCTCTGTCCTATTGTGATAACATTCCATCCCTAGCAATAACAATAGCCTAAAGCATCAATCTACTACATGCCTTTGTTTTTTTTGCACTTTGTACTGTATATCATTGTGATATTAATATTCCCAACAAGTTATCCAAAGTTATGAGTAAGTTGTTGTGAATAGTTGAACTTTTTAAGAACTAGCGAGTTGGTTGGAACTGTCTCTGCCTGCATCGATCCTAAGTGGGTACAGTATGCCTTGGCATGGCCTACATACAGAGACTGATTGACAGCTTGTTGCCAGGACATTTCTTAAGGGTGTCGAATTTCAATGACCTGAACTCGGTTCTAGGCATTTTGCGCAACTTGCCATATGAACCAAGAGAATCCTGTAATATAAAAAGACTTCTGCATCACATGCATCACACCAGTTAATCCGTGTGGGCCATGTCCAGTCAAAGTGCTATATATATATACATGTTATAGTTACCACCATCACTGAACAGCTCGTTACGTGGGAAGGTCCATGAAAATTAGCTCAAGGATTGTCCAGACATACTTACAGTAAACACAGGTCAAGGGTCACGTTCTTCCATTAAATGCCGTTCAGCACACTCTATGGCTAGCACATCTGTTCTCAACACATTCAGATTACAGTATTAATAGATGTGTAATAGGATCTGACCCTATGTACATCCCATTGTCAGTAGGAGAAAAAAAAAACAGCATTGGGGCTTTGAATGATACTTATACACAATGCCATATTAGTTAACATATTGAGATATTCTAATAATTCATTAGGAATCAAACATCAGCAGTCGGGTGAATCTGTATCTCAAGAATGATTGGCATTACATTTGGGAGAACATTCTGCTCAAGAGGAAGCAATAGTAACACTTTTGACCAACCATTTTCCATCTACAATTAGAACAGTAGGTTAATCACAGGTCAATTCAATTGAGGTTTATTCATGTAGTGCTTTTAACTATGAACATTCTAACAATAAGGCTTTACAGGAATATGTCAATTCCCCACATGAATTTTATATCCAGTCAACAGTGGCATGGAAATACCTCCTGAGACGACAGACAAAAGACACCGTGGGTTGACTGTCTACTCACTTCTATACCACTTTATCCTGTAGTTAAGGTCACACGGCAGGCCTGAAGCCTATCCCAGGAGGCTTAGTGCACAAGGCGGGGTACACCTCAATTAACCTACACTGCAATTAACCTGACCTACATGTCTTTGGACTGTGGGAGGAAACCGGGGTACCCGAAGGAAACCCACCAAGCACAGGGAGAACATGCAAACTCCATGCACACAGACAGGGGAATCGAATCTGGCTGGGAATCGAACCCGGACCCTGGAGGTGCAAGGCGACAGTGCTAACCACTACACCACCGGTTCCCTTGAACCACCTGGGCAGCTCTGTCATCTGATTGTCGACAGTTTGGTTCTATCCTTTTTTTTTTTTTTTTTTAGGATGTTACTGCAATTAATGTTCTTATTAAATCTTAATTAATCTCATGCTGCAACTCAAAATGGATTTAATATAAAATTGAAGTTGGCTGTTGGGCGTTCATTATTTAAAAAAAAAAATCCCACAAAATAAATAGCATTGCATGTAAAGTGTTTTATTGAAAGTATTAATATTTGTTAAAATAATAATATTTTCAGATTTAATTTAAAATAAAGAAAATATATACTATATGTGAAATACTATTCACTTTATTTGCAACAGGGCAACTGGTGGCTCAGTGGTAGGTGTTTCGTCTACCATACGAAAGGCCCAGGTTTGATTCTCGGCAAGTGCCCAAAACCCAGCCAGCAGATGCAGTGCCGGTCCCAAGCCCGGGTAGAAATGGGAGGGTTGCGTCAGAAAGGGCATCCGGTATAAAACCGGTGCCAAACTTGTGTGCGCGGATGGAATTGTCCGCTGTGGCGACCCCTTGCCGGGAGCAGCCGAAAGACCAACAACAACTTATTTAATTTGCAACAACTAAAAAAATAAAAAGTTAATTAACAAAAAAGATTCAAGATAATTGCTATTAAATAGTATTAAATAGTATGAGTCAGGCTAGGCTCTTGAGCAAGGCCCTTAACCCTATCTGCTCCAGGGATGCTGCTCCATGGCTGACCCTGTGCTCTGACCTCAGTTACGCTGGGATAAACGGAGAAAGAATTTCACAGTCCAGTAATGTATACGTGATAAATAAAGGCTTAACTTATAGTGTAAATTCTCTACAGGCTAAATGTCTGAGGTCATAGGCACAAGTTAAACCTTTTTCTTTTGGTACTCTGTTAGGAATCAGCACAGTTTGTCAAGGTTATAATTCTGGTGGTCTATACATATTAAAAATCTTTAAAAACCCAACCAAGACAGTTTTTAAAAAAAAAATGTTTTTAAAGAAGTTTAATGTCCGGAAGCTTTAAATTAACTAAGGAAGTTAAAGAGTGGAAGATCGAACCATACAGCAAGATGATTATCTGCTAAATCTTTTAAACTAAACTAAAAAATAATGGAGAATATTTTAGAATATCGAAAGCTCTGAAAGTTCTTTTATAAGAAAATGAAGATAAGAAGTTCCCAAATGGAAGATTAATATACCTTCATTACTATCCGTCAAGGTGAAAAGCTTCGCTTGCTTTTTTAGTGTACGGGCTTATTTCACCAGGCTTGGAAAAATAACCTGATAACCTTCGTTTAAAAACATAGATATCGTTTGATCAATTAAAGCTGCTGGATCTTGGTTTTAACTGCTTTGCCTGTAAAACATATTAATTATGGTTGGATTTTTTTAATATACACAACGTAAGCAGTCAAACCACTTTTCTTTCATTTTCCTGAACCATTAAGCAAAGCGAAATAGAGTTCAATATTTCATAGGCTACCATCATTATTATTATTATTATTATTATTATTATTATTATTATTATTATTACGGTTTGTGGTCACTTTGGATGCAACCAGGCTCAGAAAGCGTCTTATGAGACTGTAATGTTATGTATAACGGATGTAAAACTGTTAACACTCCAAGGGTGTATGTGTATGTAAAGTATAAACATAACCTCGTTACATGTCAGTCCCGTTCTCCAGGTGAAAAACAGTCAGTGTTCCACCATCACATTAAGCATTAAATTAATAGTGCAATAGGTCGCTGCTAAAGGTGGAAAGGTGACAGCTGTGAAACTTCTCACCTACACACCCTGGCTTATTTGTGTGACTCATGCTCTATCATCACATATCACAATATAAATATGTGAAATGATAATGAAGAGATCGCCTGGCAACGGTGTTGTCATCCTGAAGAGGAAATTATCACCTATGAATGTCTGTTATTTCTCTCTCTTTCTCTCTGTCTCGTAGTGGCACACATACAGTACACACACAGCACACACATTGTTAGTGGAGTGTGCGTTAGCAGAGGGGTCATTAGGGATGGCTGTCTGTGTGCGAGGTAGTGATAGACTTGCTGAGACACAGCGGTTCGCTCGGAAAATAATGCTCGACAGAACAAAATTAAAAAGCAGAGACTGCTTCACCGCTTCAGCACTGGGACGGATGTCTCGGCAGATGTGCTTATAATGAGCCTCATCATTCGCACATATCTGGGAGAATCCTTTTTATGTGTGCAGGAGCAGGGAATGCTGAGACCCTATGGACACGGATATTTGTTTATCAAACAGACTTCCATTTGCGGATGAAGCGGCGGACGGTAATAGCAGTCGGAAAAGCGGAGATAGTTGTCCCTGACTGCAGTGCATGAAAGGGAGTCACGGTAATGTCAAAACACTGACGGTTGTCCAAAGAGCTTGTTAATGAAAATGGTAGGATCGGCGGGGAGAAAAAAAAAAATGACAGAAAGAGGCAGAGTGAGAACAGGAAATGAAGCACATTTGCATTTCTAGCACAATTGGTTATTTCAGGAACGAACGCATTAGATAAATCTCGCCGGCCTTGAGAGGTTCAACACGTGCCATCTTCTCGCCTCTGTATCAACTCCGTCCAGCTGTTTCTTTTCACAAAAATGTATCTAAACCAGTCTAGAGCACTGACTCTAAATCCTCACTCATCTTCTATACCACTTTATCCTGTATTCAGGGTCTCGGTGGGCCTGGAGCCTATCCTAGGAGACTTAGGGCACATGGCAGGGTACACCCTGGACAGGGTACACAGACACACACACACACACTCCGGGCAATTTGGGAACGCCAATAAGCCTAACCTGCATGTCTTTGTACTGTGGGAGGAAACCGGAGTACCTGGAGGAAACCCACCAAGCACGGGGAGAACATGCAAACTCCATGCACACAGAGACAGGAATCGAGCCTGGCCGGGGATCGAACCCGGACCCTGGCGGTGCAAGGCGACAGTGCTAACCACTACACCACCGTGCCGCCTATTCTAAATCCTTTTCATCCTTTTTTGCAGCATTCGTCCTGTTTCTGAAACTGATCAGTCTTGAGACTCATGTCCAAACTTCCAAACAAATATTATAATAAACGCCAGGGTCAACTTTGCTTTCATTCAGACTACCTGGCAACTTCATTGGTTACACCTTGCTGAGGTGTCGGAAGCATTTCCTAGAGATACTGGTCCATATTGACATGATAGCATGACGCATTTGCTCTAGATTTGTCCATGATGCAAATTCCACCACATCCCAAAGGTGCTCTATTAGAATGAGACGAGATCTGGAGACTGTGGAGGCCATTTGAGAACAGTGCCACTCAGTGTTCAAGAAACCAGTTTGAGAATATTTAAGCTTTGTGGCATGGCTTTGTGTTAACATGTTGTCATAAAACGATGGACCTGGCCAGCAACAACGCTCAAGTCAGCTGTGGTATTTGAACCATGATCAAATGGTGTTGAGGGGCCCAAAGTGTGGCAAGAAAATCTCCCCCACACCATTACACCAACAACACCAGTCAGATTTGCTGATACAACGCAGGATGGATCCATGCCTTCATGTTATTTAGACCACATTCTGACCCTACCGAATGTCACAGGAGAAAACGAGACCAGGCAACGTCTTCTGTTGTCCAATTTTGTAGCCTCAGTTTCCTGTTTTTAGCTGACAGGAGCGGCATCCCGTGTGGCCTTCTGCTGCTGTTACCCATCTGCTTCAGGGTTCAACCTGTTATGGTTCCAGAGATGCTCTATGGCATTCCTCGGTTGTAACGAGAGGTTATTTGAGTTAACATTGCCTTTCAGCTCGAGCCAGTCTGGCCGTTCTCCTCTGACCTCTGGCATCAACGATGCCTTTTCACCCAGTGAACTGCCTCCCACTGGATATTCTTTTCTTTTTCAGGCCATTCTCTTGAAACCCTAGAGATGGTTGTGTGTAGAAAATACAGTAGATCAACTGTTTCGGAAATATGTCTTGCACCAACCACCATTCCAGGTTCACAGTCACTTTCAGATCAGCTTTCTATCTCATTCTGATGCTCGGTTTGAAGAACCGTCATCGTCTCAATCATGTCTACATGTCTAACTCAAATGCACTGAGTTGCTGCCATGTGATTTGCGAAATCACACCATTGAACAGGTGTATCAAACGAGTGAATGTACATTTCTTTCATTTCTTTATTTATGTATAATTGTATGAGTCGAGGATATCTAAGCCGTGATATTATTGGCGAAACAACTTCAATAATGGGCGATATAGTGGTTAGGTATATGTTTGCTAGGATTACGCATTTACATAGGTTTTGTTAATCTGCCTTCATAATACAGCATGTGTGGCAAACTGGAGCTCCTGTTTTTAACCTGTTTTGCTTTTGCAGCATGCGGCGCTAACCGCTTGACCCCATTTAGTTTCGTCTCATGCTGCAGTAACAGGAGGAACCGAAGTTGGCCCGAGGGTTCCCGAGTGTGTGTTATGACAGTTTATTGTTCCAGCCCCTGTTCCTTTTCCTTTCCTTCTCTGAATGGTCATCCATCTGTGCAAATGCCCTGTGGAGATGGTCAGCTCAGATATGGCTGCCATCTCCGTATACAGAACGTGGGTGGGTCGCTTTGTCCGCCAGAGGGGACATGCGGCGGTAAAAAAAAAAAAAAAAAAAAAAAAAAGGCAGCTGGCAGTTTCTGTCTTGTTCTCTAACAAGGTTGTTCTTGTAAGGCATCTAAAATGATTAAGTCATGTACTGCATACTTAAGATTCCATGCATTTCTATAGAATTATGGCAGCTGAGATTGTGTAAAAATAAAAAAGAATAAGGCTTTGTTGTCAGTTGTTTTTGCATTTTGGTGAATAAATATGCGTTTTCACTTTTTTTGGTGCATGAAATGTGAACATACTCCTCTGTCTACCAAAAGCAGTGATCAATGGGATGCTGACATGGTGTCAGTCAAAACTGACAGTGTGTCTCCAGTCCCAATGTGTTGGGCAAGCTAAAGAATAAGCATTCCTACTCAACTAAGTTGGACCCCCGGGGTGAATTTTCTCGTATGAACATGTTGTGAGTGCCGTCAACTCATGACAGTGACTTCAGGTGTATTGCCTATGGAAACTCCATGTTACAGCATACTCATTCTTTGCCCATCCTTATTAACCCTAATGACCTTAGAGGCCTGTCAGTTCTCCACAAACCATACAGACTTTACAAATCCGGTAACCTACCAAACCATGGTCTTGGTAAAGGTCTATTTTTATGAAATATATATATTTTCCCCGATTTCCTCCCTAATTTTGTCCCTCCTCGTCACTAGGGGGCGCTCCCATATTAAGGCTATTACTACCACTCAGCCAGGGGGGGCCGAAGACTATCACATGTTTCCTCTGAACCACGTGACGCCAGCCGAGTACCTCCTTTCGAACTGCTCGCGTACGCACCGTTGGGGGCGGAGTAACACACTCGGGGGACAGCGCTATCCGCTCCTTCCGCTTGCGTGAGCTCACAGACGCCCCTGATTGGCCGTAGAGCCGTGATTAATGTGGGAGCACTAAGTACCTCTCATCCCGCCCCTCTGAGAGAGCTCGGCCAATCAGCTCTCTCTCTAGACCTCCGGCTGTGAGAGGTTACAGCACCACCCATACAGGATGACAGGGCGAGCACTTTACCAGTGCGCCGCTAAGAGGTGAATTATATTTTAATCAATCAATTTTAAATAACACAACCTGATGTTGATTTGAGTTTAGGCGAGTAAAAATATTCCTAAAATTAATTTCTGGGGTCCGGCATTGGAAAATATCTTGCTTGTAAAGTCAAATGACGCCAACTGTATTAAGTCATGTCCGTTTGAGCCAGTAAGTACGTATTCATCCCTTTTCTTTACTTTTTGTAAGTTGATGAATATTTTTACTTTTAGAAGGAATAGTTATCACTTGTTTCCAGTACGTCTAATAAAAACCCTGAACATCCATGCTGTGATTCATTTAAGTTCTTCTTGACTCAATTTCATTCTGTGTACTGGATACATTTTATGGTATTGTGGGTTTTCCAGCTTGAACACATACTGTATAAATCAGTCTACTTAAAGTCTGCTAAAGGGAAAATATGCTGAGCTTCATTTTCATAAACACTGCCCCTATCAGCCACAAAGAAATATCTTGTACTTAACAGCAACGGACAGGAATATCAAAGGGATAAGCCCTCTTGGCAAAATGAGGCTGATTTTCAAAGGGATGCATATTTCAGTGCTTTTAAATCTGTTGACCAGGCCTGACGTTACCTTTCTTCTCAAGAGCTTCTCTTAGGAAGTACGAATCATAGGGGAGGAAAAAATCAACCTTCATTTTTAATTGCTTGAAAGCACCGTTCAAGACCGCGATAGGAATATAAATACACTTGTTCACTGTAAAGTTCATGGATGCACAGGGTCATTCTTTAAGCATTTTGGTTTACCTATTTTCTCTTGTGTGTGTGTGTGTCTGATCTAAACGCTCGTGATTCCAGAAGTTTATTGTGTGAAATCTCTGGATTCAGAGCGTTAGGTACGGGAACTGCACATCATCTGCATTGGAGCATGGTTACGCTTACATGTTTGGCAGACAACTTTATCCAAAGTGACTTCCTTAATAGAGCCGAGCAGGTGAGAATTAAGGGTCTCGCAGAGGGAATGGAGCAGCTTGGTGGTGCCGGGATTTGAACGATCAGTAGCCCAAAGCAAACCACTGAGCCACCACTGCCTGGGTGACTGGTGGCAATTTAGTTTTCTTCCTTCTTTGAATCATATTAATGATTTACATCACATTTGCTTGTTAGAATAATTTTCATTAGTTTGGCCAGCAAATGTAGCGCAAGTCCTCTGCATTCAAGTTTCGCACTTTTGAAGCACATGTTCAGTCGCAGAAGTTAGATCACATGTCTGGTGTACTGTACATTGTCACGTGCGTGCAGTGTGCATCCTCTGCAAGTGATGGTGGTGTAGTGTACAGTATTGTTCTGTATAGAGTACAGTAGTTCAGTACAAGCTCAGAATTTCTGGAAGCAAGCGCAAAAGCAGCGGCAATGAAGCTGGTGCTGCTAAGAAGCGCCAAGCAATAACGATGGAGACAAAAGTGAAAATAATTGAGAGACTGGAACGAAGTGGAAAGATGGCGGACATTCGATGGTGTTAGTATTCTAGTAGCTAGACAATGTTTGCTGGACTTACGAACAAATTGGACTTACGAACGTCTTTATTCTCGTATATTGGTAGCTTTTTTGTTTAATCGCATTTATTTTAAACCCCCATTTTGATCATTTTCCAGTTCACACCTACCAGCTAGCTCTCACGCTAAATTGGTCCTGCCTGCTCATGCTATGTTACAATGCAAAGTGCGATCAGCCATAACATTAAGCTGAGTATTTTCAGGTTCCCCTTGTGCCAATAAACAACTCTGAGCTCCTCAAAGCATGACCTCTCCTGGTGTGCTGTGGTGTCTGGCACCGAGACATTAGCAGCAGTGCTGCTAATGTCTTGCAAGGTGCAAGGTGGGGCATCCCTGGATCAAACTTGTTTGTCCAGCACATTTCATGCATGCTTGATCGGATTGAGATCTGGGGAGATGAAGGCCAGATCAACAGCCGTGAACTCTCTTGTCTGAATAAAGACAGTAAGCTGTGATGCTCTCTTGTCTGAATAAAGACAGTAAGCTGTGATGCAAGGCTTAGCATCTGTCTCCTTTCATTTCGGGGGGGTCTGTGTGCATGGAGTTTGCATGTTGTGCTTGGTGGCTTTCCTCCCACAGTCCAAAGACATGGCGATTAAGCTAATTGGCGTTCCCAAATTGCCTGGAGTGTGTGAAAGAGCATGTGTGTGCCCTGCGATGGATTGGTGTATACCCACCTTGTGCCCTAAGTCTCCTGGGATGCAGGCTGCAGGCATTTTTTCAGCCATTTTGTGCTTCATTCCCTTTTGTGTTGGATCTGACCAGGAAGGCATACAGTAGATACAGTAAGCCTTGGGAGCCCATTATCCTGTTACCAGTTTACTGGTATATAATTGATAATCAGTTTTATCCAATTCACCTTGTGGTGGTGTAAATCTTAAGGCTGATCAATGTACATGAGCTCACAGATGCCCATGAGTGACTAGTTTCGCTCTAATTGACAGAGGAGGGATTATTATCTTTCCACTATACAAAGAAGTGCTGCATTCGGGGTCTCCAGGCCGTGCATACAGTAGATGTAGCATCAATGCAATTCAAAGTCATCTCATCCCAATGGTAGGGTGGAAACTTATATATATATATGTGTGTGCGTCAAAGCACAATTTGACTCGCTGAACTCGTTAATCACCTGGACACAAACACTTTTCACAGTCAATGATCTTATCCGTTGTACTTCTCTCCTTTGACATTGCTTACTATTGTTCGTCTTGGAGCGCCTTGAATTTTTTAAATATATATTGCTAGCACAAGTGCAAAAATTTTTTTTTCTTTTGTGTTCCTCTGTTCTAAAAAGAGTGTGTCGTATAATTCAATGGTCTCACTATTGTCTGAAAAGTCGTGTTGAGCAAAGTATTTGCCAACAATCGAATTGTAAAAGTGAGATAAGTGGTATTATTTTCCGAGCTGCCTGAAGCATTTCTTGCATCATTTGTCTTGTAAGAGTTTGGACCCGAGCATTCTTCTGGCGTGTAGCCTGAATAGACCCGAGCAACAATAGTGATGAAAAAAAAGGGGGGCGGGGGTCCTTTTATGAAGAGAGACTTTAAAATGGTGATTCATAGCTCACACAAGTCCTATATGATTTCTGAAACCTTAAAGCTGAATCATCAAATATCCAGACAATTATTGGAAAAGAGAAAGTATTCATAAAAATAAAAAAAAAGAAAGAAAGAACATTCATTTATACTGTATGTTCCTTAGAAATGCTAACGTACTTCTTCTAACCACTTTTTTTTTTCATTAAGCTGAATGCTTGGTAGTGTTCAATGGTTTTGTGTTATTCTGTCTAAAAGCGTCTCCCCCATCCTGCCATCTTTTTAAACGATCTAAAATATGGAGGTTCATTGAAAAAGCTAATTTCCTCTAGTAGTCCTACAACTAGAAAAGTAAGTTTACTTATAAGTTTTGTAAAGAATTGTCCAGTTTAGAAACACCACCAGAGCCATTACAGCTAATGGTTTTAATGCTTACAGGTTTCTTTAAGGCAATGTTTAAAAAAAAAATAAATAAATAAAAAAAAAGCATACATGGCAGGAGGTAACATCGCAGTTTGTACATGCAGTGCCTGCTAGCAGTTGGATCTATAAAGTGCCAGCAACAATCTTCTGCTCGATCCATCTGCCTGCTCCGTATCCCGGGCCTGTTTTCACGCCGGCTTGATGGATGCACGTGGCTGAAAGGAAATAACTTAAAGTGGTCCAGCACTTCCTGCTGTAAATGGAATTTCCTGGGCCTTTAAGTAAGGGGATCCTGGTTTCCTCGTGGCTGGGTCGGAAGTAGGTGAAAATCAGTTTAGTAAAGGGAAGCAATCAGAAAATGAAATATTGACACCATTAGTGCGGACTGAACATTGTTTTTTCTTTTTCTTTTTCTTTTTTTTTTTAAGGTCAAAATGGGATTTTTGCTCTGAACAAAAGCAGGTCACGCAGTTTTCTTGTGTCCTCGGGGTCATACGCCATCATTCTAGTAGTTTACTGAAGTCCCGAATCAATACCGAGTCTGGTTCATTGCTTAATCATGGATAAGAGATGACCCATGATTCTAATGCGCAGTGAATATAAGCATCTAATGTTAGAATTAGGTCTCCTTCTCCTTCTGCATGATTTTATTTGAACTGGCTAGAAGTACACATTAATATCACTTCATCCGTATCGATTTCTCTCGCTCAGCCCTCTACACTGGCCTTGGATATCCTGGTGAGGAGCAGTGAGCTTTGATTATAGGCTTGATCTAATCTGTGTTCTTTCTCTTTGGCACAGAATCACAGGGCTGATTTTTGCCAGTTCAGTATCGATTCCACTTCCTCGTCAGAGTGTCTCCTCTACAGTTCCTTTTTCCACACAGCATATTTTTTTTTTCTTTTCACTCAGCTTCTCCATGAGCTTCTCTCTTTTTTACTTCATCACCTGCCTTATTTTTTGCACACATTATTATTATTATTATTATTATTATTATTATTATTATTATTATTATTAATTTTTTATTATTATTTATAATATTTATTTTTTATATATTGAATTATTATTATTATTATTTTAAATATTATTATTATTATTTTAAATATTATTATTATTAACAACAATAATAAAAAATCATTTCTTATCTGTATAAATAAAAGCGAGGTTTTGTCTGAACATTGGTCAGAACCTGCGCCATGCAGTAGGTTGCATTGATTTCATTATCAGTCTAATCAAACTGTTATAATATAATGTAAAAGCGATGTTAAGCACAGTTACAGTATATGCTGGATTTAATAATCTACCTTAATTTAAGCTACTTATAAGCTTTTTGCTCGGTATAAACAAACACTATCTAATAGATCCTAATTAGAAAACTAGTATTTGGATATTTTACTGGGATTAGTTAATATTTTCACAGTTGAAATAACAGCGCTAGATGGTAATCGTGTATTTTAACATGCTGGAGTTGTTTTAAGACAAAACTTCTTCATCTTTATCTGATCTACTTTTTCA
>JAAGKR010001147.1:0-26116 GCA_011419295.1 Clarias macrocephalus
TATAATTTATTGTTTGATTTAATTGTTTAATTAATTATTTCATTATTCCTAATTATTCTTAATTCATTACTGTTTTAATGTGAATTGTATTCTATTTTAGTTATCTTATCAACTGTTTATTGAGAAGGCCTGAACTGCAAAACAGTTTGTAGCAAGACAAGTCGCAAGGCTATACAAGGAAGTATAACACAAGTAACTCTTCCATCTGGGGCTGGAAAAAAATGTCCTTTGGAGCCCAAGATAAATCAACTAGGGCATTGCATTGTATAACTGCATTTTTTTTAAACATTGTAACTGTTATTTGAATTGATGGCAAAAGCTTTGGTAAATAATAGCACTAATAGCAGTCTTTTGGCCTTATGCTAAATAAAGTTGCTGAAGTAACTCACAATTTAATTCAGTAATGAAATTTTGTCCCAGGTACCAACCAGAAGGCCTGTGCACTGACATGCGGAAGTTTATCGATGGCCCCAGTCACTACCTGACTCTGCCCCCTGAGCTGAAATCAGCTGTGGATGCTATCTGCTACATCGCTGAGCAGCTACAAGCTGAGAAAGACTATGAAGCTGTAGGAGGCTCTTGCATTTACATGTTTTAGCAAGTTATTTATTTATTACTCACATTTTACAGTATATGTCTGTCTGTTTGTACATAATCTAAATCAAGTCAAGTTTATTTAAGGTCCAATGTTGCTCCTCTCATGTTATGTTTCACTAAATAAAATTTACCCTTGAGAGTGCCACTCAAATGGCAACACACAGGCAAACATATTCAATAATAATAATAAGAAAAAAGAAATAAAAAAATAGTGTTGGCAAAGCACATAAATCCTGTACTTGAGTGAAAGTAGAGATACCCTAGGTAAAATATTACTGAAGCACTGTAGAAGTATTTCCTGTACAATTGTACAATTGTACATCAGTAGAAGTACTGTACAAAAAAACTTACCTTCAAAAAGTACAGAGCTTATATTAGCTCTAGGTCAGTAGACTATATTACGTATTACATACTGTATAATAGTCGGCATGTGGTGGTATTCCTTATGCACAGTAGCAAGGTAAATGTAGTTAGGTTCCTTTCACCTCTAATAATAATAATAATAATAATAATAATAATAATAATAATAATAATAATAGTAATAATAGTAATAAAATTAAGATAACCATCATACAGCCTAGTATTCATATTCTAAATTAGGAAGGATCTACAGAATAGTTGTCTTTTCCATATATTTAAAAAAAAAAATTCCAAGTAAGTTTACTTTTAGTCTCTCTGTACACAAGCAATAAAACGTATATAATATTGTAAAGTTGAGTGGTTAGAAGTCTGAAAATAGCTTCTAAGTAAGGCTTTAAGTTTGAAATTAATTTTCCCAAAAACGGCAAATAAAATGATCTATAAGAGCCACTACTATATACTGTACATTCCTTGTAAAATTAAAAACCAAAACAAAAAGTGTAAAAATAAGGATAAAAAAGTATTTAAAGCACAGAAAAGCAGTTTAAATCTGTGCAGAGTTAACCGAATTCTGAAGAAAAAAAAAACTGAAGCCTTTTTTTTTTTACCTTTTTTCCTCTTTCCATATCTTTATTACTTATCCATAAAAGTATTTTTTTCTTACTTCCTCATATCTTTTCCCTTTTCTTTTCAGTTAAAGGAAGATTGGCAGTATGTGGCCATGGTGGTTGATCGACTCTTCCTCTGGATCTTTGTCGTCTTCACCACTGTTGGAACATTGGCTATTTTTGCTAATGCTAGTTTCAATGCTACTCCCACTGACCCCTTCATGAGTCCATGATCCTAGCAGTCATCGCTTAGACCTTTTCAACTTCACAGCACTAGGCGGTGTATTATTTACCTACTGCTGGCTATTGACATTTAATCACTTGGCAGTTGCTTCTATAGCATGCAAAGTGATCTGCAAGGGAGAGTGTACACGTCTACAAATCTGGATATTAAAGCAGTTCACAGTAACACAATAATAATAGTTTGCAGCAAGAACAATAATAGAGCTTTTGTGTTACTTAGAGTACTGATAACGTGTATTTAGTGATAACTAGATGATGGGAATTTGTTTTTTGATAAATATATGAGATTGATGTTTAAATAAAAGTCAACAAGAGAGTACTTTTTATTACATTTATTAATCAGAATGTATAATAGACTGTTGTTTTGCTGTTTAGCTTTAACAAAAGGGTCAAGGTGAGTGGAGGAATGTGAAGTGGTAGGATCTCCATCTGTTGTTAGAATGTGATCTCTGTGACTGTGTGAGCGATGTGACCTTATGGTCTTCAGTAATACAGCTGGAAGGTACAGTCAAGCAAGGACAGGAAGCCATTCTTTACCTAATTAGCACTCATGCCACTAATAATGACTGGAATGAAATAATACCAGTTAGAAAGATAGTATGCCACAGTAGCATTCCCTATTGGTAAATAAATATCTCCATTAAAGTTATCAGTAACATTTTCACAATTTGTCTTTTGTAGTGGGAAATTTAACGTATCTGTTTATGATATTTTTCTATACCTGTATACTGTAATGATTTCTAATCTTACTATACAATGTCAATCACACGTTCCCTTTGAGCCTGGTTCCCATCAATGTCTCTTCCTCAGGTTATCTCATTGCTGCCATCACTTCCAGAATTGAGAAAATTACCTAAGTCCTCTACTTGAATAAAAGTATACAAGTAACAGGATGCTATGCAGAAATGTAGTGAGGTACAAAGGGGAAAAAATCATGCTAACATGTGATGGAGTAAAAATAAAATGTATCATTTAATCAAACTACTATAAAGCATAGTACAGATACATGAAATAATGTATGGACTGAAGTACAGTAAGAAACTAACCTTCCACCTCCTGACACCTCTCTCTTGCTTGTGAAGAATCTAAATCTACAGTACATCTGGATTTCTGTAAAGCTGCAACCCTAGCTCTTTACAAATATGTATTTAATTAAATATTGAATTGCATTGGCTAACTGACTACAACCTTTTCATTGCAACAATAATGGTCTTTGGCTGAGACACAGATGAGAGAATGTTCTAGAAAACTTTTTCTTTTTTCTTTTTTTTTTTTGACCCTATCACCAGTACAACAAAAAGGGGAAAATAATTCAGGTCACTCACACTTTCCAGAGGGTACCATGTGGATTGACGTGCAATCGGACAGAAACATACAGAAGGTTTAAATATGTAAATCCTCTTTGAGAAAAAGGGCACATTATAAACATTTTGAATTGGACAGTTCTCAGTACAAGGCGGCACGGTGGTGTAGTGGTTAACACTGTCGCCTTGCACCTCCAGGGTCCGGGTTCGATCCCCGGCCAGGCTCGATTCCCATCTCTGTGTGCATGGAGTTTAGGTTAATTGGCGTTCCCAAATTGCCCATAGTGTGTGTATGTGTGTGTGCCCTGCGATGGATTGGCACCCTGTCCAGGGTGTATCCTGCCTCCTCTCCTGGGATAGGCTTCAGGCTCCCTGAATACAGGATTAAGCGGTATAGATGATGAGTGAGTGAGTGAGTTCTCAGTACAAATGTGACAAGGGTTATAACACATAGTATGGTTTAACAATTCTGTCATATGGTCACTTTGCTGGTCTCTGAATAAAACACAGCAAATTACCAGAGACATACTGTATATTAAATGTGCTAGAAGGATCAGTTGCAGACTAGGCACAATACATGCACATTTCTAGGTAATGATAGGGTTCATTAGATTCTCTTGAAGTACAAATTTTAATTTTGATGATTATGGCTTAAAGCTAATGAAAACCCCAAATTTAGAATATTAGAATATTTGGAAAAAGTTAAATATTGGAGACTCATGGTGTCACTTTAATCAGCTAGTTAACTCAACACCTGCAAAGGTTTCCTGAGCCTTTAAATAGTCTCTCAGTCTGGTTCAGTGGACCACAAAAGGTCATTGCTAAATAATCTGGCTGTTTACAGAGTGCTATATCCAAGCACATTAATGGAAAGTTGAATGGAAGGGGGAAATGTGGTAGAAAAGGTGCAGAAACAACAGGGATAACCGCAGTCTTAAATGGATTGTGAAACAAAGTCCATTCAAGCATTTGGGGGAGATTCAACAAGAGTTGGAGTCAGTGCTTCAAAAGCCACTACACACACTACACACTACACACAGACGTATCCAGGACATGGACTACAACTGTCACATTTCTTGTATCAAGCCACTCTTGAACCAGAGACATCATCAGATGTCTTACCTGGGCTAAGGATGAAAAGGATTGGACTCTTGCTCAGTGGGCCAAAGTCCTTTTTTCAGATTAAAGAAAATTTTCTATTTCATTTGGAAATCAAGATCCCAGAGTCTGAAGGAAGAGAGGAGAGGCACAGAATCCAAGTTGCTTGAGGACCAATTTTGTAAAGTTTGCAGTCAGTGGTGGTTTGGGGAGCCATGTCATCTGCTACTGTTGGTCCACTGTGTTTTATCAGGTTCAAGGTCAGTGTAGCCGTCTACCAGGCAGTTTTAGAGCTCTTCATGCTTCCCTTTGCTGACCAGCATTATGGAGATGCTGATTTCATTTTCCAACATGACCTGGCACCTGTCCACACTACTAAAAGTATTAATACTTGGTTTAAGGATCATGATACCCCTGTGCTTGATGGGCTATAGGGTACCGTGATAAGGAAGATGCGAGACACCAGACCTGACAACACAGAAGAGCTGATGCCCTCAATCAGAGCAACTTGGGCTTCCATAACATGTCAGCAGTGCCACAGACTGATCGCCTCCATGCATTACTCCATACCACATTGCTGCAGTAATTCATGCAAAGTGAGCTCCGACCAAGTACCAAGAGCTGTACATGTTCATATTTTTCCTTTTTTTTTTTTTTTCATCTTAAGTGATAATCTAATTTTGGATTGTTGTTATCTGTAAGCCTTAATCATCAAAATTAACGGAAATAAACACTTGAAATATATTAGTCTTTGTGTAATGTATCTGCATAATATACAAGTTTCACTTTTTAAATTGAATTACAGAGATAAATCAACATTTTGATGATATTCTAATTTATTGAGATGCACCTGTACATAACCCTTTATTCTTAAACACAAGCACTGCAGAATAAAAGAATTATACCAAAAGAAAATCTGTTTCGGCATTTGGCAGACCCTCTTATCCAGAGCAATTTACCAAAGTGTTTTGTGATTGGATAAATCCTTACACTGGGTTATTATTTTACTAACTGGCACCATCAGTCCAACACTATTTTTTTTCGTATGTTCCCGCTTGCACCAAGCCATCAAAACAAGAAAAGGTGATGAAAAATAGAAATACGTAATGAAAGAAGTTTTAAAATACAGTATAAGACAGCTTCATTATAAATTCAATAAGTATCCTCTGGGCATTATTATTGTGGTTATGGTGTGAGGGTAAGTTATGGTCCGAATTTTACGTATCTCGGATCTACAGCCACAGACTTTAATCACATCAGTACACCTGCCATGATACAATGTGTTGTCCTTTTATGTCTCACTTGGCTCTGCTGCAGAACAAAGGCTTGCTGTAACATCCGGTTCAATCCCAGACCTGGTGCTAACTTGCCAAACATGTGTTGCATTTAAACAACTCTAATAATGCAACTGGCTCTTATGTGAACTGAAGATATCTTGGCGTAGCGTCCAAACAGAGTTAAAGTGGAAGTGCGGGAAGCTCAATGCTGTCATCTTCCCCATTCTCTCTGTGTTCCTGTACACATTACTCATGTATGGTGTATGATAGCAGAATGTACCAGGATTCCCAGGCAGGATTAACCCATGTTTAGAGACGGAATATAAAAAAGACACAGAGGCTGAGCACAATTATTTATAACCTGCATGGTGTAGTATTTGGTAGCAGTCTCGACATTTCTGCTGAGGTCATAGGTTCAGGGTTTTTTACGTTTTTTATTGAACATGCTAACTGCACAGTCCACAAATCAAAAAAGCAAAAAATACATTTAAGTGCAAAATAAATACTCTGTATTGGCTAAATTAAACCTCAAATTAACATTTAAAAAAATTAAGACCATGAAATACCTTACAGAAGCCATACTATATGGCCAAAGGTTTGTGGACACCTGGGCACCTGAATCACATGTGCTTGTTAAACATCACTCCTAATCCATATTGTACAAAGACATTCTACACACGAATGCGCATCCAAATTTGTGGCAACAGGTTATCAATCTGTCTACAAACATCGACCATATGTAACAGAAAAATGTGAAAACATGAAAGTTTAATATGGGCAAATTGTGTAAATATACTATATAGCAATTTCAAATGTAAGTCACGATTATCTAGATGTAAAAGACCCTTTTTTTTGTAACAGAATTGTTTCTGAAGAAACTTGCATTTAAAATGTACACATGCGTTTATGTTCTTTTAAATTAGTTTTTATTCGATTTCATCTAAACAAATTGAGGTTTAACTACTTAAATGTCCAGCAATGTTGGACAATTTGATGATTATTATTATTATTATTATTATTATTATTTGTCTTACTTGTGTTTCTTATATTGCGTGAAAATAAATTATACCATACAACAAAGATATGGGCTTTTTTTTTTTTTAGATATGCCTGTGCGTGTGCGTGTGTGTGTCTATGTGTCTGTGTGCATGCATTCTCGAGTGTCCAGTGCTTTGTACTGGTGACACTGGGCAGCCCCGATGAATGCATGTCATACCTTTGAGAGACACAAAGAGCAAACTAACCACAACAGATAAAGTCAGGAGCCGAGTGAGTAAGAGACAGACGGTCAGGAAGAAGGAATGGAACTCGTGAAAGTGTTGCACATTAAAAGGTGCCTGAGAGACGTGCAGGGTGTCTACCTCCTGTGTGTGTGTGTGTGAGTGAGAGAAGGGGAGAGTCCTGTGTCCGCTCTGGACCTTGGGAAGGAGAAGCTTCTATTTTCTACTTTACTTTATTCTCACTGCAAAAACACCCCTACTGCAATAGAGTCTATTCTTCTTCAATTGCTTAAAACAACCCACACACACACACACACACACACACACACACACACACAGAGACCCATCAACAGGTGTCTGCCACTGGTCTGTGACCATTCCCTACATCCCATAATGCCCTGTCCTGTCAATCATCCCACAGATCTAGAGAGCAACAAAACCCAGAGTCGAAGGAAAGGATGGTGTGATCATGCCATGGTTCAGGAGGAAAAGCTGCATTTTGTCAATAGAGCACTGACATAACTACTTTCTGAACAACCATTGATCAGAAGAGCAAGAGCAGCGATCCAGTGTGTATGCGAGAGTGAGTGCTTGTGTGACATGCCACACATCACTATCTGGTAAAGGGGCCAATGTGTGACGTGAGTCAAACAGGCACAATGGAACGAGGAATGAAGGTTCTGCTCTGTGTTCTTTGGTCCAGTTGCATGTTTGCGCTCACAGGTAAGACAAATAGTTTTTTATTTATTTATTTATTTATTTATTTCTGATTTGCTCAATTGTTCAAATGTGATGTATTTTTTGTATTGTGAGTTCAGCTGTTAGCGTTTGAACAGACAGTTTACAGATATTTGGAAGTCAGTTTTCTAAAACAGGAAAGGTTTTAACCCCAAGAACCAAAGGACAATTCTACAGTGTTATTTGACCTTGTAATTTACAGCGTATATAAACAGAAAAACACACACTGCACAGGTGTAGACAGGCTCTAAGACTAGTGTTGGGTGCTAAATGACGTGCTTTGTGATTATAACAGTGAATGTCATTTGTGCATGAAAGAAATAAAAACAGATTGGCATAAAAAAAGAAATTCAAAATTGATACATTTACTGTATCTACAAAAGAAGGGAAGCAAGGCTTGCACTTTGGTGCTTAAACAATTTTACTGATATGTGTATTATTTTTAAAATTGGTTTTAATTTTGGCCTTTACACTCATTCTCAATTAGAGGTTTACAGTAAAAAAAATATGTGATTTATGTGATATATATAAAATTATAATCTCAATCTGTCAAGATGTTCTAATATTGCTGTACCTGTACATACCAGTATATTAAGTAAAATAAATGTTTACAGTGTTAGGCCGAGTAATGTTCTGTAATTATGTCCTTCGGCAGTAACATTAGTAATAGCAGGGTTTTTTTTTTTTAATAAATATTCAATTCTTTTTCAAATTCAGACACAATAATTTGCAAAAATCTGTATGAACCTATTAAGTAATAATCACAGTTCATAACCACAAGAGTAACATGTTACTTTTTCTTTCTTGAAATAGCAGAATGACAATATACACAGTATATATATACAAACACACACACAAACGTGCTTAAAATTTAATATAATGTTTGTTTTCTGGTGCATTATAACTAATGTTAACCTCTTCAAAACTGTCCACTTGGTTATGTTTCAAATACATACCTCAGAAATATTGCCTGTGGGTGAGAATACGGTATATGGTCACAAATGAACAAATGTGACACTTGTTTGAATGAATGTAATATTGGAACGTTGGAAATGTTTCTCACCATGCTCTACACACACAAAAATGTTTAATTTCTGTGTGTTTAGGAGGTTCAGAGGCAGAGCGTAGGCTGTTGCAGGATCTATTTGAGAATTATAACCTGAAGGTGCGTCCGGCTCGGTCCTGGAACGAGACAGTGATGGTCAGAGTCGGGATGACACTAGTGCAGCTCATTAGTCTGGTAAGATTTTATACACACACACTCACCTAAATAGTTCATATTTCAAGGCTGAGTATTGAATGTGAATACAAGTTGTATGTCAGGTCCCTTGTTAAAACAATTAAAGCTAAATTAATTTATATTTAATTAGTAATTTTTAAAAATATTATTATTATATGCCCATAGAGAATATGCAGTAGTTATGCAATTACAAGATATTATGTTAATATCACTATTATTATTATTATTATTATTATTATTATTATTATTATTATTATTATTATTATTATTATTAATTGGATAGTCATATTTCACATAGCTAAACATTTCAGTTAGGAAAATATGATTAAAGTTCTCCTGTGTTTGTCTTCTCTGTCAGACATTTTGAAAGTAAACTGAAGAACTCCATTATAAACATTAATTAGAAATACAGGAACTTTTTATGCCAAAGAATATCTAGCATGAATAAATGACAGCAAGTGTAAACTATACTGAAAGTGTATTGACCTTCTTTCTTTGGTAATATAAGGCTATTTAACACAGTCTAATGAATTAATAATTATATCAATTAATGATATCCAAAAAGTATTGTGCCTGGCATTTTTTTAAATTATTTATAATAAACTTTTTAGCATCTCACTATGGTCATTTCCACTGAAAATGTTTTACAATTGAGCCACTGATTTTAATTTGACCACCGACCCTCAGTTGGGTCCAATAGTAATCACAGAAGAGATAACAGCTAACGCGAATGATGAGTCCGATACTATGCTACTTTTTCGCTGCTGGTTGTGGTAGCACTGAAAGCTTTAATAAAGAGCAGAGCCCAGTGTGGGCTGTTAGACTTCATCTAACAGGATTGAGCGTTCCACCGCTGCAGGACTTAGCCACCACATGATACTGTCAGTGTGTCTCCTCTCTCCTGCAGAATGAGAAGAATGGAGAGATGACAACCAATGTATTCATGAACATGGTGAGAAGCACACTCCATTTATCTTCCTCCACCGTTTCGCTCCGTTTTTGTTCTGTCTTAATTCACTTGTCACTTTGCATAATTAGGATGTATTACATCTCAGTCTTGCTCCGAGCCTTCTTCTCTCAACTGCTTTTTGTGCAGCGTCTCTTATGTTCTCTGGTGTTGTAGAGCTAATTAGTGTGCCATCATTTTTACACTAATGTGTCATTCTTTGTGTGTGTGTGTGTGTGTGTGTGTGTGTGTGTGTGTGTGTGTGTGTGTGTGTGTGTGTGTGTGTGTGTGTGTGTGTGTGTGTGTGTGTGTGTGTGTGTGTGTGTGTGTGTGTGTGTGTGTGTGTGTGTGTGTGTGTGTGTGTTGAAATCTAGTTTCAATTATAATCATTAAACTACTGTTTCCTGTTTCCTTATAATAATAATATGTTCCTTATAATAAATATTCCAGTGTAATTCAGTTCTGACCCACGCCAAAAGCTATGTATTATGTATATGACATGTGGAGGTGGAACTGAAATTTAGGCCTGTGACGTTACGTAACACCCTTGTTTCTACTCTCATTCTCTGTCTGTCTCTCGCTGCCTTATTTTGCTTCTCCTTTCTCCCTCGCTTCCCTCTTCAGGCGTGGTCTGACTACAGGCTGTCTTGGGATCCAGAGGACTATGACGATATTGATATTATCCGAATCCCCCCTAACAAAGTATGGCGTCCAGACATTTACCTCATCAACAAGTGAGTCTAGCTGTCTGTATTTAATCCATCTTTGTATTTAAATGTCACAGCTGCAACTGCAGACTGTGGATCTGCTGTACTACTACAATGCCCCACTTGTCACTGCTTCTTATTAAAGCTCAATATATACTGTATGTGACCTCTGTGTCTATGTACCCAAGCCTAAGTGGAAGTAACAAGCGGAGTCAAAAGCAGTGCTGCACATTTACAGCTCGATGTGAGACAGAAACTGTATCTAAGCGAGAGGTGTTATGTCAATTTTGCAGTAACGATGGGCAGTTTGACGTTGCTCTTTATGTGAATGTGCTGGTTAAAAGTGATGGCACGGTTTCCTGGCTGCCTCCGGCTATATACCGCAGCTCCTGCTCCATTGAGGTACAGCTGAAACTGTAACACAGGCAGCTTTAAAACAGCAATCACTCATCAGCTTAACAATTATAAAACAAGCATACATCTGATGAAAAGCTAATGCTAATATATAGCTCTATTTCTCCAGGTGGCCTATTTCCCATTTGACTGGCAGAACTGCACAATGGTGTTTCGCTCGTATACGTATGACGCCTCAGAGGTGGATCTACAGTATGGCCTGGATGAAGATGGAAAAGAAATTCATGAGATAGTCATAGATGAAAATGCTTTTACTGGTCAGTCCTCCTGCTGACGTTTTACCTGGGTCAAAAATTGCCTGTGTACATATTGTGCCCTGTGCCCTGTTATATAATCAATTGGCTACCAACTTATTGGAGTGCATTATGTTTTCTCTGAAATTGGTCATCAAGACATCTTTGGATATTACACAGCTTCTTAAATGCTGTAATTGGATCTCTTTTTATGTGTAAATACTCTGTAGATGGATGGATGGATGGATGGATGGATGGATGGATGGATGGACGGATGGATGGATGGATGGATGGATGGACGGATGGACAGATGGACGGATGGATGGATGGATGGACGGATGGACAGGTGGATTGATGGATGGATGGATGGATGGATGGATGGATGGACAGGTGGATGGATGGACAGGTGGATGGATGGATGGATGGATGGATGGATGGATGGATGGATGGATGGATGGATGGATGGATGGACAGGTGGATGGATGGACGGATGGAATTTGCGTGTTGATTCAATAATCTGTTTGCTCAGAGAATGGAGAATGGCAGATCTGCCACAAACCCAGCAGGAAGAACATCCAGGAGGACCTCTATGAAGACATCACCTTCTATCTGATCATTCAGAGGAAACCACTTTTCTACGTCATCAACATCATCGTGCCTTGCATCCTTACTAGTGTGTTGGCTATATTTGTGTTCTATCTGCCACCAGGGGCAGGTGGGTTTGCATAGCATAGTGAAGAAACCTTTCTTATTATTTAGTAATACTTAAATCTTCAGTGACTCACTGGTCAGCTTTTATCAACTGTACTTTTAAAAGGCTAAAACTCTATACACAGTCATGTTTCTGCTCTATAAGCCTCTAAAACTAAATCATTTCTTCGGTTCATCTTCTTTGGTGCTCCCCACAGGTGAGAAAATGACTCTGTCCATCTCTGTCCTTATTGCTCTCACTGTCTTCATGCTCCTGCTGGCCGATAAAGTCCCTGAGACATCTCTGGGAATCCCAATTATTGTGAACTATGTGATGTTTACAATGATTCTGGTGACCTTCTCAGTCATCCTCAGTGTTGTGGTGTTAAACCTGCACCACAGGACCCCCAGCACACATTATATGCCTATGTGGGTGCGCAAGGTCAGTCAACATGGCAATGCCGTTAATCATTACTGCAGTAAGGTTATTGACAAGTTAGACAGTTTGTTCTTATTCCGTTTCTTGCTGTTTTGTGAGCTATATAATCAAGTTCAGGTGTATTGTAGATGCTGAATGCCTACAAACTACATATATTAGGAAATTTCTGTTTATTTATTTGTAATACTAACTACATGCTTAGAAAAGGTTAACTGTAGAATCATGAAAAGAGCTTAAGTTGTCCTTCATAGAGAACCCATGAATGTTAAATGTAAGAGCTACAGTACTGTATATACTGTAACTGAGTGCTTCAATCAACATTAAGCATTTAAAGCTTAAACATCAATATCCCTTTACTATTCAAAAAAAATTGTGATAATGTTTTTTTTATCCAAGAGTGTAGTTTGTAAGCACAAAATACTTAATTAAATTTAAATAAACTGTTGAGGAATCAGATCTATTATGGCAGTGCTTTATTGCTGTTTCTTTTTAAACGTATACACTTTCTCAGTACAGTAGTTCTGTTTGGGGAATGTTATATATAAGCTCCGTGACATCATGAAAGAAGCATCATGTGTGTAGGCTTTTGACTGCCAGATTTAGAGGATGATGTGATACTCTGAATCATTTAGCTACAGCGCTGTTGTTCAAAACTTTATGCTAACTAACTTACATTCTCATGATCGAAATCATGGTAGTTATTTATTTTTAATTATATATTTTTATTTTTAAGATTTAACGAGTCTTCACTAAGAATATGCCAATTGGACTATTCTCATAGTATTTTTATGAGCATACATTCAGAAATCTGTTTAAATGTATTTAGTATTAAAAGAAACTGTATATTATTAGTTCAAATAATTTTTTATGTTATTTTAAAGGGTTGAAATAAAAAAAAAATTTAAATTCTTCCCAGTGAAAATTTACAGTTTGCTAATTACTGAATTATTGATTATCTCAGGTATTCATCAACTTCCTGCCTCCCTACCTGGGTGTGCTCAGACCCCACCCTGAAGAACCTGTAGAGAGCACAGAGCCTAAAGAGGAGCCTCCTATTGGCCGTGTTGACCACAGCCTCAGGCCAGGAGGAGAATATTTTATCAGGAAGATAAATCCTGAACTGATCGGACCGTGGAGGGGAAGGTAATAACATGACAAAAAAGTATTTAATAACTTGAGTGTTTTTTTTGTTTTTTTGCTTTATTGATGGATAGGTATTTTGTGTTGAAACTGTGGGCATTTAAAATAAAAAAGAAGGTTACATAACTGTAGGTTTATGGCAAAATGAAGGATTGCCAGGGTGGTTCCCTTTAGAAGTGGTGCGGTAACAATTACATTATCTTACTATGACCATGACATTAAACTGGCAATTAATAAAAAGGTCTCCGCTACATTATGCTTGACTTCTGCCTATTCTAATTAAACCCAAGTGATCCAATTGGCCTTCCACTCAATAGCAGAATTACCTTACGTACCCTTCCATTCTACTTGGCAGTTTTCATTGGAGGCCATATTGCAAAGGTGAAAAGCTGTGATACATGAACCTGACCAGACAATTAACAGTGCTGATGCTTTGTTAAGAATGAGAATCATTCAAGTACTCATGTGGTTTCCTTATCAAGGATGTGAATCACTCATGATGTAGTCACTGTTCTGAATCGAGAACAAAAAGCAAAATGAGCGGCAAAATTTTGTATTGTTTTCCACTGAGAATTGCAATTACACAAGGTGCTGAGACCATGTTCTGCTGACAGTGAAGATTACTCTGATCACTCAAGCTCACCACGAAGCACATGGACTGCAATAAAGCACCATACTCTTCGGGGAAGTTAGATACTGAGTATCTCAGGATATAGCATATCATGATATGCACTGCATTACATTTGATTACAGAAAGCACCTACTGACCTGTGTTTGAATAAACTTACACAAGTATGTTCTTTAGACACTGAAGCATCTTTTATGACATTCCCCAAACCACATAAACAGCTGGTCACTGACCCACCAGCTGGCAGTCACTTCCACATAGCACAGACCTCACAGGACACAGATACTAAAATTAGTCACCAAGGTGTGCACTCATCTCATAATGTGGATTTAACAATAGAAAGATTACTAATAGGGCTACAACCCCCATCTTTATCACCACTTACTCAACTCTTCAACAGTAACGAATGGCTTTTTAATGACTACCCACAGAAGTGATGACCTTGCTAGAACACGATGATTTGGGGAAATAAATGGTTGTCCATGCCACAATACCAGTACGGATTACACAAGTACAGCTCCAACATGTTGGCACTAAATGGATACTGAAAGCGCTCCTAAACTCATGTCAGACTGATCTCATATTTTCACTGTATCATCTCATTTCTGCCTTTTCTGCCACAGCAGACCAAACCTAATAGAATTGGCATCAATCTGCTTGTCGTTGTTAAAGTACGAAGCAGATGATGCAGTATTCTTTATAGATCCCTATAGCATTGTGCAAAGAAAAGTCTAAACCTGACTCTCTCTCTTTCAGGTAAATCTGTCTGTAGTAGACACTAACATTATCCTGCTACATTGTACCAAGCTTGTAAATATGGCCCTGGGGTGTTCCAGTCATATGGTTGTGGTCATTTCTCTTCTCCTTACAAAGGCATTCGATTTCAGCCCATCTAAGCCCAGTCGCCCGCCACTGTCGCCAGCTTCTAAGCCCCTGTTTAGTTTGGGCATTAGAGCTAATCCAGCCCAGGGCACAAAGGGAGGGAGAAGTAAGAAGGAGAGGATCAATCCATGGAGGATGAGTGCTGCTGAGAAATGTAAAGAAATAGCTGAAATATTGAAGTAATGAAATGTCAAGCTTTATAAGCCTTTTAGTAGTAGTATGTTATGAGATGACAGCGCATTGTGTATCGAATTCCCCTGTGCATCTGTGTGTGTGTGTGTGTGTGTGTGTGTGTGTGTGTGTGTGTGTGTGTGTGTGTGTGTGTGTGTGTGTGTGTGTGTGTGTGTGTGTGTGTGCGCGTGTGTGTCTAGGAATGACGGTCAGGCACTGAATGGGAGTTCCCATCTGTTTGTTGTTCTGAAGCGAAGTAGTGGAATGTCAGCAGGCATGCGGAGCTCAATATCTCTCCATCATTCTTTCTTCTTCTCATGGATGGTTTTACAATACAATTTATGGCCTGTTGCTCTGTTCCAATGCTCTCCTCGCCTTCATTTAGTTCCTTGATTCCCTGAACTCATCTAGCATTTTAACAGGTGCATTTGAAATGCACAGATGTCACATGTACTCTTAGACATGGAGCCATATGTCTGCCACTAGAACATATTTCTGATCATTTTTGACCTTGTGGCGATATTTGGCTTTCATTCGAAAAGAAAAAAAAAAGTTTCTTTCGTTGTTTGAGGTTAGGGTTAGTGTGGATTTTTTTCTGTTAATAATTATACCAGTGGAGAGATTTTTAAACAAACGTAAATGTGGTTGTGTGTCTGTTCTCTGTCTGCCTCCCTGTCTGTCTGTCTCTCTGTAGACACAGTGTCTGTAGACAGAGTTATACGTGTAGGAGGAGCCTCAGCTTTCGGTCCCATGACACGGTCAGCCTTAAACAGCCTTGTGTGCGTGTTGATGTGTGAACTGCAATGTTGGGTAGTGATATCACTTTACCAACCTCTAGCGAGAGTCGTGTCTTCACACGATATTCAGTGAGACGCTATGTACTAAGTATACTAAGAAACTGATCAAGCAAATGATGAACATGTGTATATTGTGGGGTTTATGAATATCGTGCATAGTTTGGTGATTTGTAACACAGCCACTAAGATTAACCAACTCAACAGGTTTTATTTTACCATTTAAGATAATGAAGCTGAAATCAAGAATTCAATAACGGATTGTTGAGAACGTTTCAGAAACCATACAATGAATCTTGGAAACATTTGGAAACGGGTTAATAAACTAAGAAATAGTACACTATATGCTAGTAATTACACTTACTGTTATTTGAACACATTCCAATGTTGGTGATGTAATTAGGGAAAGAGGATCATGTCCCTTGATACTGACGACAAATATCCACTACATATATACTGTGTGTGTGTGTGTGTGTGTGTGTGTGTGTGTGTGTGTGTGTGTGTGTGTGTGTGTGTGTGTGTGTGTGTGTGTGTGTGTGTGTGTGTGTGTGTGTGTAAAAGTGTGTCATTTGTCATTGTAGAGAAAGGTCACAATCAGACATACCACTCATATTTATATTTATAGCATCCTCTTTGAATATACAGTGCGCAGACATGCAAAGATGAAATAGACACCCACAGTCCGAAACTAATGCTTGTAAAAAAAAATTGCATGTACATTTTAGTTATTAAACGTTATTTATATATATGAAGATAATCAGTTAAAGATTTCCTTTTCTTCATGTTGATATCAATTTAAGCAAGTTACTAAGATATTAAAATATTACAAAATATGGAAATGGTTTGGCAAGTGACCAGGAAATGACTCTAAGTGCATGCGATGTTTTCGAATGGCATTCAAAGATGCTCCGCAGAAATCTGTTGGTCTCTGAGGGTGACCTTGCGGCAGTAAACACTATAGGCTCATAATGTAGCTACTGTATGATTTAATGGATTAGTGTGATGTTATTATAGGCTGTGATATGACTAACAACTCCTGTGTGCTCTGCGCTGTATCCAAAGCACAAAAAAAATGATATACAACATTATTGATTACCTGTGTTTTATTAGATAT
Source organism: Clarias macrocephalus (assembly GCA_011419295.1). Taxonomy (NCBI): domain Eukaryota; kingdom Metazoa; phylum Chordata; class Actinopteri; order Siluriformes; family Clariidae; genus Clarias; species Clarias macrocephalus. The sequence goes on from JAAGKR010001147.1 coordinate 16,844, forward strand.
CCCATTAAGACAATATGCTTCAAGTGATTACACATCAGACATCAGCTACATACTGGACCTGCAACCTAAACAACAAATGCCATTAAAACCATTTTAACAATAACAAAAATAACAAAATTTATTCCAAAAATGAAAATCTTTCTGTGTGTGTGTGTGTGTGTGTGTGTGTGTGTGTGTGTGTGTGTGTGTGTGTGTGTGTGTGTGTGTGTGTGTGTGTGTGTGTGTGTGTGTGTACTTTATAGCAACCCCGTAAACACGGTGCAGCTTCAGAGGTTTTTTGACAGTGACAGCTACTGTCTGATCCTGCCTCCTGATCTTAAATCTGCCATCTCTGCCATCACATACATGGCTGAGCAACTGAAAAAACAAGATACAGATGATACTGTGAGTAAAACACACACACACACACACACACACACACACACACACACACACACACACACACACACACACACACACACACACGTGTGTTTAATATATTCTTTGTTTAATATTTCATTTTCTGCTTGTGTGTGCTGGCAGATGACTAATGACTGGCAGTACATTGCCATGGTTGTGGATCGACTCTTCCTCTGGCTTTTTGTCATCATCACAACTCTGGGCACCCTCGCCATGTTTCTGGATGCCAGCTTCAATCACACACCTGAGAACCCTTTCCCATGAGTGCATCCTGACTAAAAGCGCACCCACACACACACACACACACACACACACACACACACACACACACACACACACACACACACACACACCTCCAAATTGTGTGTTTAAAAAAAAAACACACTCACAGCATCTGTGACCACCCATCTGTCCCTACATACTTTCCAGCATATGCTTAAAGCCTGGGAATAGTTACAGCACAAAATGGATATTTTTTACCTCGTAGTTCCTTCATCTATTCAGAAGAGGGCAGCAGAGTGTGAGTTATGAGTTACATTTAGTACATTTGTAAGTACTGTACTTGTTGTAGTGTTAATCTTGCATGGACTCATGATTAAATAAATTCCTGTCTGTAATGGATTCTTTAGATCACTCATGTCTTCGTATAATTCCGGACTTTCCATGCATTAATATAATAAAGTCACTGAGAAGGGTGTTTATAGGGAACATGGGTACTCTGATAAATCAGAGGAACTTTTATACATTATACAGACGATGTTTGATTACACATGCAATGCATTGTTTTTTTTGGGGGGGGGGGGGGGTTGGGGGCATGCATCCTCGAGGAACTTTCATCATTCATGCAATTATCCGATTCAGGTATGTGGCAGCAGTGCAATGCAGATACAGATAAGGGCATCAGTACGGAGAAAAAATGTGCTCTCAATAATTTAACCTTTTAATATTTGTTGTTACCTGACAATTGATTTGATCTTGTTCTAATCTTCTGCTCAAAGTCAGTGAGCCTGTGTCCACTATAACATCAGATTAGTGTTTTTGGCTGTCAGGACTGGAACCCAGCATCCATGTATAGACTTGATGTGTTATGCATTTTGAGACATCTGAATGCATAACACATCAAGAACCTCCTTATTAACAAGTCATTTCCAGCCACATAACTCTCACTGACTGGCTGTTTCTTTTCAGTTTCAGAATATTATGGGGAAAACAACCAAGCCATGGGCATGAAATCCATATTTTTCCTCCATTCTAATGTTCAGTATAAATATTACCTGAAGCTCGGCATGACTTTACGCATTGCGTTGCTGCCACAAGATTGGCTGACTGAATAACCTGTATGAACAAACAGGTGTCTAGTCCATTGGCATTAAAGTGAAATAAAGACACAGGATTCATGTCACCAGGTAATCAATAGGGTTAGAAAGGTGTGACCTGAGAAAAGAGATTATTTTGTCTCATTCCTCAAATCAATTCTCTCTATTCATGAGACTGGAATTGATAAACCAGTCAAGGAAATATTGTGTATTAGATTACAAGATATGCAATTACTGAAATTTGTGACTTTTTAAAGGTATGCTATGTATATTTATTATGCATTTAATACTAATAAAAATATTTTAATTCAGTGTCTAATTATTATAAATCTGTTCTTTGAATGAATGGGAACATTTTTAAAATATACATTTATTGGTATCATATCATATTTTAAACAAATAATTTAGTCTATGTACATCAGTGTAGACACAACCTTGCTACTTCAGATGCATCTCAGTAAATTAGACTATCATCAAAAAGTTTAATTATTTTAGTAATTCAATTCAAAAGTAAAACTTATATATTATATATTGATATTAGATTAATTACACACATACTGATATAATTCAAAAGTGCTTATTTCTTTTTATTTTAATAGCTATGGCTTACAGCTAATAAAAATCCAGAATTCTGTATCTCAGAAAATTAGTTAAGATAAAATTTTGAAAAATGATAAATAGTTATATATAAAATAAAATTAAATAAAAATAAAAAAAATATTTTTTATTCAGAAATTTTGGACTACTGATAATTATGAAAATGTACAGCATTCAATATTTGTTCAGGACTCACTTTGCATGAATTACTGCAGCAATGTGTCATGGAGGCGATCAGTCTGTAGCACGGCTGACATGTTATGGAAGTCCAGGTTGCTCTGAAAGCAGCCCTCAGCTCCTCTGCATCGTCGGGTCTGGTGTCTCGCATCTTCCTTATCACACCATCCGTAGATTCTCTATGGGGTTTAGATAAGCAAGTTACTAAGATATTAGTAATACCAACACAGGGATACCATAGTACTTAAACCAAGTATTAGTACTTTTGGCAGTGTGGACAGGTGCCAGGTCCTGCTGGAAAATGAAATCAGCATCTCCTTAAAGCTGGAAAACAGAGGGAAGCATGAAGAGCTCTAAAACTTCCTGGTAGACGGCTACACTGACCTTGAACCTGATAAAACACAGTGGACCAACACTAGCAGATGACATCCTCCCCAAACCACCACTGACTGCAAACTTTACACTGGACCTCAAGCAACTTGCAATCTGTGCCTCTTCTCTCTTCCTCCAGACCCTGATTTCCAAATGAAATGCAAAATTTACTTTCATCTGAAAAGAGGACTTTCACACATTGCACAACAGTCCAGTCCTTTTTGTGCTCAGCCCAGGGAAGACCCCTCTGTGCAGGGTGGCTCTTGAAGCACTGACTCCAGCTGCAGTTCACTGCTCGTGAATCTCCCACAAATTCATAAATGGGCTTCGTTTATTACTCGTGCACCTTTTTCTACTACATTTTTTCCTCCTCTTCAACTTTCCATTAATGTGCTTGGATATACTGTAGCACTCTGTGAACAACCAGCTTTTTTAGCAATGACCTTTTGTGTTTTATCCTCCGTGTGCAGGGTGTCAGTGATCGTCTTCTGGACAACAGTCAAGTCAGCAGTCTTCCCCATGAATGTGTAGCTACTGAACCAGACTGAGAAAGCATTTAAAGACTCAGGAAACCTTTGCAGGTGTTGTGAGTTAATTAGCTGATTAGAGCGTGACACCAGGGGTCTCCAATTTTTAACTTTTTTGAAACATTAAAATTTTCTGAGATACTGAAGAGTATGGGTTTTCATTAGATGTAAGCTATAATCATCAAAATGTAAAGAAATAAACACTTGAAATATATCAGTCTATGTGTAATGAATTTATATAATATACAAGTTTCACTTTTAGAATCGAATTATTGAAATGAATCAACTTTTCAATGATATTCTAATTGACTGTATATCATTCTTTAAAAGTGGAATTTGCCTATACAAAGAGCTCAGTATAAACTATTTTAGTGTTGTATGTGCTTGCTTTAAGCGAGAACTGACACCCAGCATGTTTTACTGCACATGGTTCCGCACTCTTCTAAAGCATGCATCGAGCAGTTTAATCAGACTCCTTTCACACTATCTGCTCCCCTCACAAAAGAACCAAGCTAGCCAGGCCTAGTGCAGTGAGGAGAGACTCTGCTCTTCAGGGGTGATTTAGTAGTTTCTGTTACCCTGTTGTGGTTTATGCACTGGTGAAGCCCAAGAAAACTATGTGATTATGGGAGCCAGGAGGGGGGAAAGCGTAGACAAAAATGCTTAGCTCTTTTGTGCGTCAAGGTTATTTGGCCCACAGTCTGGGATCTGGCCAATGGGTTGTCAGATAAATCACATAACTGTGCCATCCTGTGCAGTTCCTGAGTAAGACAAGGACTCGTTCACTCCCTCCTCCTCTCCTCAGCCCACCAGTGTACACTTTTTTCACTGCCACGAATAAACGAAAGACTGGATAAATCTTGTAAGAACTGGAATTTTCTTTCCATCCGAGTAGAGAATACGGAAAGCGAGTTTCACATTTTTAAATGTGAGGGAGGGAAGGGTTCAAAATGGGGGTAATTCAATTCCGAGATTCTCCTGATATTCAATCCAACCATTCAATCCAACACTTCTTTTTTATTAAAGCTGTTACCAAATATACGATGGTTACTATGGTAACACGCTCTGCACCAAAACAACTAGAGGGAAAAAAATTCCACAGGCCAACAGATCATATGCATAGTGATCTTTAAAGTTGAATTATTGGGCTGTAGTGCAGAATATTTCAGCTACTCTGTAACCGACATTTACTGGACATCTGTTTTTTTTTTTTAACATATCTGATGGAAATGTGTAGTACTTTGTATTGGTCATAATAGTCTTTTATTTTATTTGAATTTCTTTTTTTCACCCCATGTTACTCCATTGTGTTCTGCACTCATTGTAAGAACTGGAAGCACTTTAAACATGCTTGGCCATTACAACAAGTCTTCTTCTTTTTCTCTCCTTCTGCCTGTTTGTAGATAATTGTGAGCTCAAAATCTAGCACGGCCAATATTACAACCTTGCTCAAGGCCATTACACTACCCTTACAAAACACAAAATTACTGAACCTGTGCTCTAACCCTTTTTCAATATACATAGGTTTAATGATCCGTTAACGCAAAAGCCCTTATCTGCCTACACGCCCCTTTCCCTTCATGCCAAGTCATAAATCTTCATGTAAAACAACAATAATTGCTACATCGGAATAAAAGTGAAATTAATTTCCTCTCTTATGTACAACTATTGCTTCCTTTCTTAAGTAAAGAGCATGGTATCCTTGCCGATTAGCTCGCTGAGTCAGTGGCGCCAGCTCAGACCACTTGAAGACAATAGCTTTCACTGTTCCAGGACGTGTTGCTTTCTAGCACATACACAGGATGTTTAAAATAGTTTGACACATTACAGGTTGGTGTCTCCTATGAACAATTACTGTAAGTATGGGTAAGACTGTCAGAGTGCTGAGCATATTGTAAGGTCTGAATATATTTTGTGCAGCAATCCTTAGGGGTTTATATGCATGTGTTGGTGTTTACTTGTATATTTGTATCAGAACCACAGTGTTTTATATAATAATAATAAGTCTAATAATAATAATAATAATAATTATTATTATTATTATTATTATTATTATTATTATTATTATTAGACTTTGAGTGGAAAGTAAGGACCTAGACTCTGCACACACTGCACTGTACTCCTGTGGAGTACTTGAGTGCCTGGTTGACTGTAACTGTATTGTTTTTAGCTGTAATTAAGTCATAGTCCTATTTTCAAATTCAAATTTCAACTTCAAATTTTATTTGTCACATACACAATCATACACAGTACGATATGGAGTGAAATGCTTAATTTTCTTTTAATATTACAGTATACTTTGTTACAGTTCTCTTGTTTATTGTTGTTTTTTATCATTGTTAAAAAGTAAACCAAAGAGAACACTGTAAACCAATTAAAGGACAGTATGGACAAAGGTTAAATAATTTCATTTCTTAACACAAGCAAAACAGTGTAATAATGATATAAGATTATGCAAATCAAAGCCCATTGAAATATGAGCATTTCACAGCATCTTGCAAAAGCATATACCTTTAGCAAAGCTGAGTTGGCTGGAATAGTTAGCCAGATTGTTTAATGTTGGACAGTATGAAAGCTCTGTAGTAATCATAAGATTTCTGTTTGATGCTCGATAGCAACTGCATTCAAGATTCAAGCTTCAAAGAACTTTATTAATCCCAAAGGAAAATTGCTTTGTTTCGGTTACAAGTGTTTTCTGTTGTTTCAAAAGAGTAATAAAAGAGTAATAAATTTGAAGATTGGGAAATTAGAAAAAAAATTATTCATAAATGAATAAATAAAACCTACTTAAAAAACAGTGAACAGTAATTCTGTATTACACTAATAGGAAGGTACAGCATGCCATGACTGAATTCACATATATTGCAAAGGGAAAAAGAAAAAGCATTGCACAAATAATATTACACTTGAAGAGTGGTAAGGCCAAATAGTATTGGTAAATGACCGATAGTCGATAGCCCAAATGTATTGGTAAATTAAGTAATGTATTAATGTAATATTGTAATATTGTATCATTATAGACCGTTAGTGTTGGTAAACGACTGAGGGAGCAAGTAATATTGTAATAGTGTATTATTTCAGACAGTTACTACCCATCTAGTGTAAACGTTACAGAGGAGAACTGAATAATTTTATGGTCATTGGTAGAAAAGATCTCCTGTGGCACTCTGGAGAGCACTTAGTGTTGTTGTGTTAGAAAAGAAAAAAAAGTACTGCTTCGGTCAATAGGATATGCTCCGGATAATATGGAAAGGGGCGTATTTGCTACATTCCTGTAAGTGTGCATGTAGCTGGAAACATTTTTGACCTGTTAAATATTAACATGAGCTAACAAACTAAGAAACCTTGCAAGCTCCTGATACCCCAAGAGCATTTGGCTTAATTAGCTAGCCTGATAATCTTATCTTTTTGTCTGTTCTACTCTCATTTGGACTACCAAAGAAATGTAGACAGCAGTGAGGACACCTTATGTTCATACAAGCACATGAACATAGACATTAATGAAAGTCGGCAGGGGCGGGATAGACCGAAAACAGTGGCCTCAAAAGTAAAACGGAAAATATTCACTTTTTATTGTTCGTGTAACAATAGACATCATCACAAAGCAGCTTTACCGAAATCATAGTTTACAGTAATATCCCTAATGAGCAAGCCAGAGGAGACAATGGCAAAAAAAAAAAACTCTCAGACGCCATGAGGAAGAAATGCAAGTGGAAGCCAGACACAAAAGGGAAATTGCGTTCTTCTTTTGAGTGATGTTGGATCATCAGATTATAAATCAATGCTAGAGTAAAGACAAACAGCACTAAGTGATGCTTTATATTTTGTATTTTAATTGTTTTTAATCATCTTTGATACATTACAAAACAGAAATGTAGGAGTTTTATTATTTTTCATATGGCTTGATACATGCTTCCTCTGAGGGTTTGTCTAAAGACTGAGGGTCTCAAGCCAAAGACCACTGAAGCAGCTCTGAAAAAGTACATGAACACTTTTCATTTTTGTTACTTATGGATAACTCCACAACTGTAATAGCCCTACCTGTTATTAAAATGTATGTAACGTAAAATAAAAGTAAAGATAAAAGATATTTAAAACAAAGGCACAAGGCAAGAATCAAACCCGGACCCTGGAGATGCAAGGCAAAATGCTAACCACAATGCCACCATCCCATTACTCTGTTTTGTACTGCAGGGCTTTAATTTTTTTTGGCCAACCCACCTATTGGTATATTTTTGGGAAATGGGAAGAAGCCGGAGGACACAGAAAAAAAAACGTGGGCAAAGGGGAAAACCAGTAAAACATGTACCTTGCACCTGTGATGTGACATGACTACATGCTGTACACTGTAAACCCTAATGCTCAAACATGTTGAATACTGTTAACTTAAATCATTACAATTAGTATTTAATAGACCTTGATGAGTATTTGTGAACTTTTGGGTATTTATGAGTTTGTAGAAATGACACTTTTCAAGTTAGCTGTACAAATTTAATATTTAAGTAACTGTAAGTACTTAAGTAACAGTAACTGTCACCTTAAAGTTCCACCAACTTAAAATCTTTCAGCCTAGTGATTTTGTGTCTGATGTCATCAGAGCAATAGGGCACTGGTGACTCAGTGGTAGATGTTTCACCTGCCATGCAAAAGGCCCTAAGTCTCCTGGGATAGGCTCATGGCAGGGTACACCCTGGACATGGTGCCAATCCATCACAGGGCACAGACACATACTACAGGCAATTTGGGAATGCCAATTAGCCTACCCTACCTGTCTTTGGGCTGTGGGAGGAAACCAGAGGAAACCCACCAAGCACAGGGAGAACATGCAAACTCCATGCACACAGAGACGGGAATCGAGCCTGGCCGGGGATCGAAGGTGACAGTGCTAACCACTACACCACCATGCTGCCCTGATGCAGGTAAAGAACGATTAATATGAATCAGTACAACAAACTCAAAAACTGATAGTTCTGTTTGCGTAAAATTGGAAACATCATTACATTAAAAAATTGATGTATCTGATTACCTCAAGTTTTTTGAGTTTTGCCAACTTATTCGGGTTTACAGTGTACCATGAAGTTTCAAAAAAACTTTTAGCTAAGTAGCACCATCATCATGGAATTTCCCTTATAGTAATGACGGAGCATGTGTGAAAGTTTTTAAGGATTCCTGGCACTTAAACCTCAAACACACATACTGTATCAGTAAGCAGTAGTTTTATCTGACTGGCCTTGGCACACTGACATTTAAAAAAAGATGTGCTAATATTTCAGTGCTGACGTCTTGGGAAAAGAAAACAACTATCCGTCTTATCCAGTCTGATCCAGATTCTGTAGAAACTTCCTCCCGCTATTGGTTGTGACGTCACAGCATCCCGTTTCGCCCAGGGGCTGATGCAGGCAGGCGCGCGCGCTCCGGGTCGCTCTTGGCATCCCAGGCGCTATTTAAGCTGTTTGTCTGTCTGTTAGATCACTGGTGGCAGAAACGCGTCTCACTGGGTTTGGCAGCTCCTTCCTTCACACGAGGACGACTGGAAAAGTAAAGTGCTTTCACTGAACTCAGACATGCCGAACTCAGGAGTGCAGCTGCTCGGGTTCTCGCTGTCTCTGGTGGGCGTCATGGGGCTCATCATCGGCACGGTGCTGCCGCAGTGGAAAATGTCAGCCCATGTGGGAGACAGCATCATCACCGCCGTGGCTACCTACCAGGGCCTGTGGATGTCCTGCGCCTTCCAGAGCACTGGCCAACTTCAGTGCAAAATCTACGACTCGGTCCTGCAGCTGGACAGTAAGTGAGAAGAGAGATGAAAGAACACGTGTTGCGCAGCTCGGCGTTGATGCTGCGTTCAAGTGCACCTTCAATAGTGCGTTCATCTAAAAAAAAAA